>CANYBF010115413.1:0-29890 GCA_948192965.1 Dalechampia spathulata
GGCACCCTGGAACGGCCAAAGTTGGCCCAAAACGGCCTAGAAAGCCTTAAATCAACTTGGATTGGCCTGAAGCTAACCCAAACTGACCCAGAGGCATTCCTAAATCGATCCAGATCAAGCCGGTCCAAAATGAGGGTGTGACAGCGAGTGCATAGTGTTGTTGAGCATTTAGGATTGTGTGATTAGGCTAAGAATGCTGGTATGCATGATAGGCAGAGATTGCCAGTATTGCTTGTGATACTGTTGACTGGCTGTGTGCATGTGATTGGCTGTGTGCCGTATGCTTGGCCGTATGATGTTTGCATGTGTATATGTATGATATGCTTTGTGTTCCTAGCACCACTGAGATTATTCTCAGCGTTTATCATTTGATGAACGTAGGTCCGAGTTCAGAGGGTGAGCATTGGGACTAGAGGTATAGCAGCTGGTCGTGCCTTGGACTTCTGGACGGACTCCTGCGGCTTGTATATTTGTGCATATTCTCTGTATTTGTCGTATTTGATAGTATACTAAATGTATTGTATAAGAATCCATGTATGTATATATCCAGGGGTTTGTATGTATTTCTATCTTTCTGTTATTGGGTTTTTATACGAGCATTAAAGGTTAAAATCCCTTGTAGTATAATTATTATTTTCCTGAGACGAGAAAGCGATAGTTATGCTACGAGATCATGTCGTCACCCCTCGGGTCTTGGGTCGGGGTGTGACACATCTGGCCATGGAGATTTACTAATTGAGCTTGTAATAGATCAAATGATACAGGGTCGGACTCCTTTTCCTATGATTATAGTAGAGACGATACTTGGATTGGATAGAGTGAGGAGGGGACAGTCTAAATGCTTCTGTGGTAGCCTACTTTTGCTCCAAGTAAGAATTCTAAGCTACCTTTATAGGTTTCCAACTTGAAAAAACTATGTTTTACCCTAATTTTTACATGAGTCACCTTTTATAAGGTTTTTTTTTAACTTATCAAGCTATTGATATATTTTGTTAGAGCCTAAATTTTTCCTAAACTGCCTCCTTAGGTTTTCAGCTCAACGGGTTGCTCTAATTTTTACCTGAGCAGCCTTTTGAAGGTTTTCAACCCAACAAGCTTTTATTTTTATTTTGTTACAGATTTAGCTTCAGGAGAAGCTTAGGATTCTAGCACCGTCAGTGGGTGATTCGTAGATATACTTACCTCGTAGCCATATGTGGAGAGGCTACACTTTTAATAAGGCAAGGATTCTGACATTCTATGGCTGGATTGAATGGATGGGGACCAGGTCCAAGAGTGAGATTAGGTGGACCTGTCCTTGGTGGTGCATACAACATGTAACTATGAACACTTATGTAGATTGCATTCTACTGCTGGGATTTAGGAGTTACACACATCACCGTCCTTCCAGAATCTATCATCAGTATGTTCATAGGCAAACTATCCCTTAATTGACAGAGTTTGAGGGAGGACGTCTGGTGTCCTGCTTCTTGGAGCATGTAGAGAGGACCTAGCCTCACTGTAGAGTTATGTTAGTAGCAATCCCTGGAGCTAGATTTGCTACAGATGAGGAGTATAAGATGTGGGTGCTGCACCACACCTGAATCCTGTACTACAAGAAGTTGTTAAGTAAGAAGATTCCATGTAATAAAGAAAAAATAATGCTCTGTATTTGAAATTTGTATTACTTATGGCTAAGCTTATGAACAAGTGTTCCATTTGCATTAATGAAATTAAAACATTTACATGAAAAATGTTAAAATCAACACAGAAGCTTCCTGATATGCATCAGACTTAACCTATATCGTTGACCAACCTCGCATGAGATTTTCTAATTAACCATTTAAACACTCTCCTTTTGCTTTTAAGAGCTCTAACTTTTGCATGAATTCTCCAAGCAGATTTTTAACTCATCGAGCAAGTATTTTTCTTTTTACTTAACTTTTGCATGAACTGCCTATGCAGGTTTTTAGCTCATCAGGCTTTTCATTTTTATTTTGCTTTTCTTTTCCCTTTTGCTCTAGATAAAATACTTCTTCAGCCGGTCAAGGTTGGCAGGTTCTGAGAATTCATTGCCTTCCAAGTCTGAAATACGAATAGCACCTTTGGATAGGATCTTTTTGACTAGGAATGGGCTTTCCCAGTTTGGTCTAAATTTTCCACGAGGGTCACAGATAGCTTGTCTGACTTGCTTCAGCACCAGGTCACCTTCCTGTATAGCAACAAGTTTAACCTTTTTTTGTTGAATGCATTTGTCATGCGCTTCTTATAAAGCTGTAAATGATAGAGAGCCTTCAGCCGCTTTTCATCAATAATAACTAGTTGTTCATACCTGGACCTTTTCCATTCAGCTTCTGATAACTAAGATTCTAGAATGACATGAAGTGATTTCAGCTCTACTTTGATTAGTAATACAACTTCTATCCCGTAAACCAGAGAGTAAGGGGTAGCACCTGTAGGACTCCTTGCAGTGGTTCTGTAACCCCATAAAGTGAATGGAAACTGCTCATGCCAATCTCTATAAGTCTGCACTATCTTAGCCAAGATCCGCTTGATTATCTTATTGGCCACTTTGACTACCCCATTAGCTTGAGGGAGATATGGAGAAGATCAATTGTTCTCGATCCCATATCTTTCTAATAAATCAGTCACTTGGCCTTGGAATTATGCTCCATTATCAGCTACCAAGTGATGCAATATCCAATATCAGCATATGAGATTTTTCTCTATGAACTTGGTGACATGCTTTGCCCCTAGTTTATTGTAGGATTCTGCCTCCATCCACTTAGAGAAGTAGTCAACAGCCACTAATATGTACCGATGCTCATTGGATGCATTAGGATGAATCTCACCCATGATGTCAATTCCCCAGGCTAAGAATAGCCAACACATCATCAAACTCTACAATTTGACTGGTGGTAGGTGACTTAGATCTCCATGAATCTGACATTCATGGCATCTTCATACAAACTATATGCAGTCTATCTCCATAGTGAGCCAGAAATATCCTTGGCAAATCCATTCATATGGGACCCGTATACATTAGCGTGTACTGTCTGCATGACTGATTTGATCTCCTTCCCCGATATGCATCAAAGCTGTAGTCTATCAACTATTCTTCTATAAAGAACACCTTGATACCAAGTGAAGTTGGCTGCTAGTCTACATAGAGCTAGTTTGTCAGTCTTATTAGCTTCTTCCGAATAAGCACTAGTCTTTAAGAAATTCATGATATCAGCATACCATGGAATCTCATCTTGTTGCTTTAACACCATAACCGTTCTCCTTTATAATAAGGAATCCTTGACTGCTCAATGAATACAGGTTGAACTTGGCTCTGCAGTTGCTTATAAACTGAAGCCAGTATGATCAAAGTGTCGATCAACTGATTCTCTTCACGCAGTATGTGAATTAATTGGCATGAGCTAAAGTTACAAACCATGTGCTTCATGTATTCAGCATAAGGCTTGAGCCTTTCTTCCTTGACATCCCATTCGGCCATGGATTAATGAATGATGAGCATTGAATCACCAAATACCTTGATATCTTGGGCACCAATCATTAGCAATGATTCAAGCCCAAATAGACATGCTTCATACTCAGCCATATTGTTGGTGACTGGAAAGCTTAACCACTTTGAAAGCATAATCAGTTCACCATCAGGAGTGACTAACTCTTATGCCTGCACCTCTTCTATTGACTGCACCATTAAAGTGTAACTACCATTTTTGAACGTCAATTTCCCCTAAGTGTTCATCTAGGAAGTCCAGCTCAAAGTCTCAAAGTTATCCATCGACCTGGATGCTAAGAATTTGGTAATTGCTCTGCCTTTGATCACCTTGGTAGTGATGTACTGCACATCAAACTCTAATAACAGGATCAGCCACCTAGAGAGTTTTCTCACTAGCAAATGAGCTTCATACAAGTACTTCATAGGGTCAACCTTGGAGATCGCCTGAACTTGGTATGACTGAAAGTAGTGTCTGAGTTTCTTGGTAACCCATACCATAGCCATGCATAGCTTCTCAATAGTGTTGTACTTGCATTCTATTGGTAATAGCTTCTTACTCAAGTAGTTGATAGTATGTTCAACTCCAGCGTCATTTTCTTGAGCCATCATAGCACCTACTGACTCCTCTTCTAAGGCTAGATAAAGTAATAATGGTTTTCTCGGCCAAGGCAGTTGTAGGATCGGTGAGTGGGAGAGATAATGCTTCACCCTCTCAAATGAAAATTGGCAGTTCTCATCCCAAACCATAGGTTTGTTTTTCCTCAAAAGCTTGAAGATCGGCTCACACATGGTAGTGAGTTTGGTGATGAATCTGCTAATGTACTGGAGCTATCCCAAGAATCCCCTAACTTTGATCTTAGTTCTAGTAATAGGTATCTCATAGATTGACTTTGCTTTGTCTGGATCCACTTTAATACCCCTCTGACTAACAATGTGACCCAATAGCTTACCGGACGTCACTCTGAATATCCACTTCTTCAGATTCAGCCTGAGTCCCTACTTCTCAACCCGTATGAGAAATCTATCAAGGGCAGCTGGATGATCTTCCCTGGTGGGAGATTTTACCATCATGTCATCTACATAGACTTTAACCTCCTTATGGATTAGATCATGCAACAAGGTTGTTACAGCTCTCTGATAGGTAGCGCTTGTGTTTTTCAAGCTAAAGGGCATGACCTTGTAGCAATAGGTCCCCCATTCTATGATGAAAGCTATGTTCACCTTATCTGTAATAGCCATCAAAATCTAGTTACACCCAAAAAATCCATCAGCGAAGGGGTACATAGCACTAGTAGTTCCACTATCGACCAGCACGTTGATATGAGGTAAAGGAAAGTCATCCTTTGGACATGCTTTGTTCAGATCCCTGTAGTCTACGTAGACCCTGACTCTACCATCTTTCTTGGGAACTAAGACCATATTGGCTGACCATTCTGGATAGTTGACCACTTTAAGGAACTTGGCATTCAGCTACTTTTGGACGTCTTCCTTAACCTTCTGAGCCCATTTTGGTCAAAGATGATGTAGCTTCTGCTTAACTGGCTTGAACCCAGGCTTGGTTGGAATTCTGTATTTTGCAATGGATTTGTCAACACCCGACATGTCTTTATAGCCTAGAGCAAAGGCTTTTATATGCTTTTCCAGTACAGTGATTATTTTTGTTCTCTCTTCAAAGGTCAAGTCTGATGTAATTTGGAGTAAACAGGGCTTGTCATCTGTGTTAATGTTAACATTTTTGATGCATGATGCGTTAATGTCAAAAATACTCATATAATGCTCATGTTCATGCACAATGCCATCAGAATACACATCGTAAACATAAGCAAAGTCATTCTTCATTGCATTATATTTAGATGGAATTACATCATCATTAAATAAAATAGAAATTGGGACATCAGTATCCTCATACAGTAACTCCTCAAAGGTGTTATCCACCAGAGTAGCAATGTCTTAATAGACCTTTGGTAGTAGCAGGTCCTCCATGTCCAAGTTTTGCAGCTTGGCTCCCAGTGCAGCGACTGTAGTGATCTCTGGCTCCAGGTGGCTGATGGTGAGATCAGTGACATCACCAAAGATCTAAAAGGCATCATTGGAGCTTATGGTGTAAGAAGCAGTAGCGGTCTTCTCAGCTACTGTCAAGGTTGACAGGTCACAGACATCACCAAAGATGGTGAACTGCTGGTCGAAGAAGTCATCCGAGTTAAGCAACCTAGAAGGATGGTCATGTTGTGTCTCTCCCTAAATGAAGATAACCATCTTACACTCTTCTGGTTTGTCCAAAGTATAAGGATCGAACCCAATGCAATACCTCTCTTCCCACATGGCTGTAGGAATGTCAAACTCCACTGGACCTTGCTGATACCAGCCTAAACCTTTACCAAGCATAAAGTTCATCATTTGCATCATCCTCTCCATAGTAGGACTCGATTGGTATGAGTATGATTCAGGTTCTCTGATGGCAGCAATCTGAAAACCAGTCATGAGAGGGACATCTTCTCTAATGCAGGCTAGAGCAACCTCATCATCAGCTGCAATGGTAAACACACCCTTATTATGTGGAAACTTGATCTTCTGGTGTAAAGTGGATGACACACCTCCCAAGGGATGGAACCACGGTTAGCCTAATAGCAAAGTAAATGACACCAGTATGTCAAGAATTGTAAACTCCACCATTGATTCGATCAGCCCAATAGTGACAGTAGTAGTGAAGGTACCAGTAACCTCCCATTTAGACTCATAAGCTCTGATGATAGTCTTACATAGTTTCAAGTCTGAAAGCTGAATCTCGAGCTTGGGCAACACCTTGAGAGGGCAGACATTGATGCATGAACCATCATCCATCATGACATAGGGAGTGGAGAAGTTCATGATGTGCACCCTAATGAAGAGTGCCTTGTTGTGGCGGATACCCTCAGCCAGTAGATCTACATCAGAGAAAGTAATCATGCTAGATTGCAATTCCTGGTTCACCAACTGGCTCTTCATGCTAAAGGTTAAGGCAAATGGGGAGATTCTCATGCTAAAGAGTGCCTCGACGATGGCCCGTTGATGTTGTTGGGAGGATAGTATCAAGTCCCAAATGCTGATATTGGCTTGTATCTTCTTCAACTACTTGACAATGATATTATCAAGCTGAGCAACCTGATTAGCTTGTTGTAGAGCTAGAACATTGCTTAGACCAGCCTCATCCTCTGTGGGTCTAGTCTTGATTGGCTATTTTAGAGCTTCTGGCTTCTTTCCAAGATCGGGAGGAGTGAACACCTTACCACTATAAGTCATGTTGCGGACCCGAGAGGATATCTTGTTAGCACCTAGCCCCTTCTGCTGCTTGGATGGTTTAGGCCCCGGTTTAGCTACCTTGGAAGTCTTACCTAACTTGCCTTTCTTAGAAGCTTGTTCATATGTTGATTCAGACTTAGAGGAATCCTGAGTAACTGACTTATCAAACCATATGTCAATGGCACCAATATTGAACCCACCAACAGGTCGAAAGGTAATAATAGGTAGTCAAGCAGTTTCCTCACTGCTAAGGGGAGAGAAGGAGTTAAGAACCAAGGATTCTGGCAACCTGATTGGAGCATGTATGTGTGGTTGGCTTTATGATAGTTAGGCAATGGGTTTATCTTGGTTAATGGTTTAGATTTCTCGGGATCTTCAAGTTCACCAGAGTCAATGAGGTTTTGAATGATTAGTCTGAGAGAGCGACAGTCATCAATGTTGTGGCCATGATGCTGGTGATAATGGCAGTAGGTTTTGGCTCAAGTGGCTTAATGAGTTTGGCTTTGAGGAGATGCCTGAAAACCTTGGAAAGTAGCACTTTGAGATCTAAGAATCTCTGAGATGTGGTAGTGTTTCGGAGTATGGGATTTGGTGTTTGCAAGGTGTTGATGTAGCAAGGTTTCTACTATGTCTGAGTGTATATGGTGGTTTTGGGTTTAAGGAAGGAAGGCTCCTTCTTCTTCCCCTCAGTCTATTCAATCTGTTGGCCCACAGAGTAGATGTCTTTAAAGGTGTGGAATGTCTAATACTTCAGCTTATCCTGGTAGAGTGGCAACGACCCCATAATAAGCTTGTTGATCATATCAGACTCAGATGGTTTTTCTCTGACCAGTATAGCTTTATCCATCCATCTACTAAAGTAATCCATGAATGATTCATTGGTTTTCTGCTTAACCATTTCAAGATTCATCAAGGTTACATCAAACTAGGACTTGAACCTATACTGTTTATAAAAAGTAGTGCAAAGAGGCTTCTACTCGACCGTGGTCACCTTGTTAAGACTATGATACTAGACTAGTGCTGGTCCCTCTAATGAGATGAAGAAAAGTCAGACTATCTGGTCATCTGACAGGTCTGTAGTGCTCATCATCATGATGTAAGTCTTCAAATGATTTTTTGGGTCCCCAACTCCGTTGTACTTGGGAACATCTGGGAGCTTGAACTTAGTAGGTAGCCCCTTAATAGCTCTAACAGAGAACTCATCAAAGTCGAGATCAGACCCCATGCCTTTGGTCTCCATGATAGACTGTAACTATTCTATCTTCTGCTCCAAGATAGAGGTCTTGGACTTGCAAACATCATGCGTGTGGAGTGAGATATCATCATCAGCCTTGATATTATACAAGTTGATGCCTTTCCCCTTTTCCTTGATAGGAGCTGGTGGGGTGATGAAGTCACCAGGACTGAGGGCCTCCCAGATTTATTATTGCAGAAGGGTCTTGAAGTCATAGTTCAGGAGTTTGGTCACCAACTGATCAATGAGCTTCTAAACAGTGGTAAGCAAAGTGTCATCTAGCTGGCTGTGAGTCTAACATGGTCTATACATAACAAAGAGAGTCAGCATGGATGCATGAGTATGCATATGGTATTGCGTGTGGTGCACGTGATGCGACACGTAAGATGTATGCATGACTTATGCTAGGAAACATTCAGCATTATGGCTATGAAATAAAAATTGATTAGCGTGTGTATATGTTGGATGCACGTGATGCATCACATAGGATGTATGCATGACCTATGCTAGGAAAACATCTAGCATTATGGCTGTAAAAAGAAATTTGTTAGAGAAAATTGCATGGGTATGCATGTATGCATGTTGGACATAAAACATGAAAATGGTTAGTGAACATGTAGCATACAGCAACACTCCCTGCCACTCTTATACCTCCATGAGAATTGGTCAGTTCAATATCTCCTAGGTGGGATATTGGCCTGGAGTTACATTGGAAACTCAAGGCGCAATTCTCTCAATAGGGCAAGCAAAAGGGGTGATCGTTGCCTGATCATATAAGGGATTACAACAAAAACCCGACAGCCTTTCAACATAGTCATATTGCTATGATAAGAGAATGTCAATGGAATAGGCATAAGGTTATGCAACCATATGGAATCATGAAAGGATTCCGACTCTTAGCAGAGCAATATGGGCATGATCCTATTGTAATGATAAGAGTATGCCTGTGGAATAAGTATTAGGTGTACAACCATACAAAATTATGAAAGGATTCTGACTCTTAGCAGAGCAATACGAGCATGATCATATTATAATGATAAGAGTATGCCCATGGAATAAGCGTGAGGTTATGCAAGCATACAAAATCATGAAAGGATTCTGACTCTTAGCAGAGCAATACGGGCATGGTCATATTGTAATGATAAGAGTACACCCGTGGAATAAGCGTGAGGTTGTGCAACCATACAGAATCATGAAAGGATTCTGACTCTTAGTAGAGCAATACGGGCATGGTCATATTGTAATGATAAGAGTATGCCCATGGAATAAGCGTGAGGTTGTGTAACCATACAGAATCATGAAACGATTCTAACTCTTAGCAGAGCAATACGAGCATGGTTATATTGTAATGATAAGAGTACGCCCATGGAATAAGCATGAGGTTATGCAACCATACAGAACCATGAAAGGATTCTGATTCTTAGCAGAGTAATTCGGGCATGATCATATTCTAATGATAAGAGTATACCTATGGACTAGGTATGAGGTTATGCAACCATACAGAATCATGAAAGGATTCTGACTCTTAGCAAAGCAACATGAGCATGATCATATTGTAATGATAAGAGTACGATCGTGGAATAAGCGTGAGCTTGTGCAACCATACAGAATCATGAAAGGATTCTAACTCTTAGCAAAGTAATACGAGGGAGGGAAAATAGGCCGGGTTTAAGCAAATCCGCTGACATGATAGGGCATTGATCCATATAGTATGCAATAAGGGTCTTAATTTAGAATATTGCTAAGCTTACTACATGGGCTTTTAGTCCGGTAAGAACAGGTTAAGGTCTCTCACCATGTTATCCACAACCTATCCAACCAAATGGAATCATCGATATAGGACTATACCTCATATTTATCCATCAAGAATCATCGACGGTTATCAGTACAATGCAGTAAGTGGTGAAGGTAGATTCACTTTTCCAAGGAGTCGAATGGAGTCTAAGGTACTCATTTACCCATAATCACTGGCTTGACACAGGACCAGGGTGGTGTGTGCAGACACGGACTGGTGTTGTGATGCATATAATTAATCCAACTATGATGGGAAAATTGATATGGAAACTCTTAGATGCCACCACTCTTTCACCGTGATATTCCCAATGGAGTCGCCACTATGAGCGCCAGTTTCTGCTGTCGCCCAGAGTGAGGCTTACAAAGCTCATAGACCGAGGACCACACTTGGAGCAAAAGCATGGACTTCCTGAGGGGCTACCTTAAGGAATGATGCGGACTCAAAAGAGTCGCAAGGGAGTCACCACCGGATGGTTCCAAATTGGTTCAACTAACCCATACCATGAGTGCTAGTTAAACCCTTCAGAGCTTGGGTTCGGGTGGTGAAGATCTATTTCTATGAGTTTCCAAAATCGATTTTGCCATTATAGTTGGAGTTAATTGTCCTAAGCAGGCAAGCATATGAGCATATATGTAAGCACACAGCGTGATATATGATTTGGCATAACACGGTTGCACGTAGAATGGCATATAATGCTATATGGCATTTGGATGACATGGCATATACATGACATGTGAAAATGATGACATAATAGAATGACATGGCATATGCATGACATGACATAATAATAATGATATAATAGCATGGCATATACATGACATATGAGATGAATAACATGGCATATGCATGACATGTAAAGTAAATGACATGGCATATGCATGACATGTGAAATGAATGACATACCATATGCATGATATGATATAATAATATATGTGAAATGACATGGCATAGTGATGTGTATATGAATTAGCATTCAACATGGCATATGATGTGGCACACGATATGGCATGTGACATGGCATGGCATAATGACATGGCATAATGGCATAGTAATTTGGCATGATATATCGGTGTATAATATGAAAAATAGCATGTATTGTATGGCGTATTGGCATATTTGGATTGTATTGGCATATGGGATATGTTATGGTATGGCATAGAAGTAAATGATACAGCATGTGACATAGCATGTGACATGATATGGCATATATATTTACCAAATTTAATAAACCATCCATGAAATAAAATCCTCAAAAAGACTGATAAAAGGGATCAAGGAATTAAGGGATACACATGGGATTTTAGGGGATAAAGTATTACAAAATCAAGAGTAATGATATCCTATTACATAAAATTTTCGTGTATATAACATTTTGGGATGTTAAGTAACGTCCCCTCCTTCTCGGGTAATTTTCCTCCTCGAGCAGCATGAGCCAAAAATGCATGAGTGAAAATGCAATATAAACAAAATAAATCCATTAGTAGCAAATGAATTTATGACTTATTTGACTAATTCAATGCCACATGAAAGCATGAACCAAGAGTCAAAGTCTAATTAATTGTATGGCAACAATCATGCAAATTTACATGAACTGGATCATGAAAATTATATAAATAAAAATAATTTTAGTAAAATTATTTTTAATCGATCATGGAAAATTGAATAGAAATTACTAACATCACACAAACAGTAATTGGAGATAGCAACTCGACCAATCGAATCCAATCCTATTGAATCACATTTACATGAGTTAAATAGGCATTTATTCGATAAAAATTAATTTTGAGGCCAAAATTAATTAAATGTAATTAATTTATGATAGATCCAATACATTTGAGTTACTGCCAAACATCAAATGTTACTGGAATCATCAAACTGAGCTTAAAATTGAGTGAAAAATGCAATTTTTTGGAAAAATACAGGGGATGTGCGCAACATATAGTGCTATGTACTCAGCATATAGGCTATGTGCTGCAGACATAGCATGATGTGTGTCACATATAGTAAATAAATCTGCAAGAAAATCAAATTATTAGCATAAACACAATCTACAGATAAAATCCAGTAACTTTAACAAAGACAGTATCTCATTTTGAGCATAAACGAGCGTTTGAATCATAAATCCATCAAGTAAATGCGCATTTAACTTGAATAATTATTTTTAAGGCTAAAATCAATTAGATCTGGATAATATTTGATAGATCTAGAACACCAGAAGCATGGACAAGCCTCTAATGTTGCTAGATTCATCAGATAGGGAGAAGAAATGAGTGAAAATAAGAGAAAATATGCATTTTCTGGAAAATCTGGGGCTTATAAATGTAGTATATAGGCCTATGTATGCCACACATAGGCTATGTATGGCACACATAGTGGTATATGTGGCACACATAGGCTGGAAAACAGAGGGAAATGAAGGTTTTTAAGAAAAACACGAGATCTAACTCAGATCTAAGCATATCAAAGCCAAAAATGTATTATTTTGATTATCAAAAGGCATTAAAAATCAATAAACAAACATGATTAAGGCCAATCATCAAGCAAATAACCCAAAATCCATAGATCCAAGCAAAAATCGAAAGAAAATGGAAGAAAAATGAGTATTTAACTTACCATAATAGGTTTTTCTTGTAGATCTTCAATCAAAACATGTTTAGGGACCTAAATAGTATTGATTGGTCTTTAAAAGCTTAGATTAATTACTTAATTAAGTGTTTAATGAATTTGAGGGGAGATTTTGGCAGAGTTTGGCCGTTTTTGGCTAATTTCCAAACCAATTTTCACAAACCCAAGGCTTATATTTATAGTGGAAGGTGTTAGGGTTCAGAAAATCTAATTTTCAATATGGGATTTGAAAATTTTTAGGCTATGTGCACGACATATCGTGCTATGTGTGCCACACATAGCCTATATGCATAGCATGTAGTGCTACATGCTACGTACATAGCATTTTGACCTGTCACGTAGGGCCCACTATGGCTACATCGAAACTTGCACCCCGTGCCCAATAAGCATCATTTTATGCCCTAAGACATTGTATGATATGACGCATGTTAGATTTGGTCCCAATAAGGCTCCCAACCAAACATCTTTTTTCGCTATATGCGTAGCGCATAGTACTACATGCTACGCATATAGCATTTTGCCCTTATGTGCACTGGCTTGCACGAGCGAAATGTAACATGTATCACATATCAAACAAGCATCATTTGGTATTTTAAGATGTTGTGCTATATGGAGCACATTAGATTCGGCCTGAAAAGTGGGCCCCATCAAACGTCTTATTTTACTATATGCATAGCACATAGTGCTACATGCTATGCATATAACATTTTGCATGCTATGCACTCTGCCTTGTATGAGCAAAACATAACGCGCTCCATATGTCAAATAAGCATTATTTGATATTCTAAAACGTTGTGCTATATTGAGCACATCGGGTTTGGCCCAAAAGGTGGGGCCCACCAAATGTCTTTTCCAATTACGTGTTGTGCGCATAGTGTTAAGCGCTCAGTGTGTTTCATTTTGCATACTATGAACTTAGAGGATGTAAAAAGGCATGTACGTAAATCAGGGTTGATATCGAGGACCTGTACCTAGCCGAATCAATGAAAACCCCGAGATTATGCGCATAGGTGAAAAGTCAGGGTCAACATCATGTACATAATCTTTATTCCCAAAATACCCCTATGAACTTATTCACTTTTAGGCATTCCACTCTGGCCAGAGATTTTAAAATCAAAGATTACTACATACATCATTAAGATAAAAACCTTACATTTAATCTAGGGTGGTGAATTCTTTATTGATATATAAATATCTT
Source organism: Dalechampia spathulata (assembly GCA_948192965.1). NCBI lineage: Eukaryota > Viridiplantae > Streptophyta > Magnoliopsida > Malpighiales > Euphorbiaceae > Dalechampia > Dalechampia spathulata. The sequence goes on from CANYBF010115413.1 coordinate 13,622, forward strand.
TAACTACTTCATACTATACCTAACCTCTCAACTATGAATGCCTCCTATGGAGGAATAAAGCACATGGGTCAAAGTATAATCATTCATAATTAAGATAACCTTGGTATCTCAAGTCTAAGGATACTTGCATTGCTGATATGAGTGAGATATATATTTCACAGACATAGATTAACAATCCAAATGAAATATCACTGATAAGGCCTCCAATAAACCAGTACTGTACTGTTCATTCACATGTATACTTTAGACAACTCATGTCATAATGAATGAGAACCACCTCTTAACAAAAGTATAACATGTGCTGATCTATCTGCATTAATAATATCGAATCTTATTAATACTATAATTAGAGCAATTTAGATATTGAACATTTACATACTAAAAATCTCATATCATAAACTCTTTATGAATTTCCCTTGTACTGTTCCAATACTTTGGATTTCATTATTTAGTTTAATACTCTAAGTAAAATAAGTATATAAAATGCTACACTTAAATAATGAATAATGCCTTTTATTGATTAAATATTCAATTACATATAAAACATGATGCTCTAGAGCATGCACTAACATAGATATCAATGAATACTTGAACATTGTCTTTATGAATAGTATCCAATCATTTATTGATTATACACAAAACCAATAAGAATGGATGGAAACAAGATAAAATGTCCTTGTAGGAAATAGAACTAGAAGTTTATTGATGTCAAAGAATGAAACATCCATATTATGCAGTTTGAATTTGTATAAAATTATTATAAGTAAACATTTAATGTAGACTCATATATACTTAAAGAAAATGAGTTTTATGATGATTGAAGTTATTAAGTTGATGATGCAAGTATTTTTCATTCTAATTTGGTTATTAATAATCTGTCAATTACTTGAAAATGAGAAACGTGAGGTTTTCCCTACTAGATCTAAGAATGTGTCCTCAATATCTACTTGTAATTTTATATTATCTTTTTGTAATTTTTTATGATGGCTTATTGTAAAAGCATATATGATTCTGTAAGTTATAAAAACTACTTTTGATTCATGATCATTTTTATTCTATGGAATTTATGGTTTAAATTTAATATTTTATCTATATTTTTTATCTTGTAGACTAATTGAAAAATCAAGTATTAAAGTAAATTTTAGCTTTTTATATACCAAGTTTCCTAATATTACTCCTAAAAGGACATTTACTTAATCATTTATTATCTTATTATTCATATAAAATAATTGTATTGGACTATCTATTCCTTATCTAAAATGTGCTTTAATTATAATTTGTATTACTTCTAAATATAAATTTTTATATCTATTTTTATCTCGTAGTTTAGCTATTTCTTTATTTATTTCATATTATCTATTAGAGGTATTATGGTATTACTCTTAGTTTGATATATGTCAATTGTAGATTCATAAAGTTTAGCTATATATGTTACTTTATAAAACTTATTAGACTATTATTTCTTAAATATATCTTAAATTTTTATACTTAATTTATGATTATTTAGTTAACTAAATTTTACTTCATCAATTGATTTGCTATAACTAAATATGTTGTTATTATCTATTATTTATATTTCTTTGTTTTTAGAATTCATGATACTCATTTTCACTTTCTATTTCTACTTTTGTACTTAACTCTTCAGTATTATACCAAGATTTTACTTCATAAATACTTTCGGTTTCTAATAAATCACTATATTCTATTGGTTGTAATCTTGTTCTATTAAGTCTTTATATATTTTGTATGCTTTATGATTTTCCTTTTTACTTCTTTTAAGTCATTTATTAGCATAATGTCATTTTGCTTTACATATCCAACTTGTATATTCTTTAGGATTTTTCTTACTAAACCTCTTAGTTTTTCTAAATTATTTTTTATTACTATAATTATTTTTTCTATAAGGTTTATAATCAATATTTATAGTATTTCTTAAACTTTGATTTATAATATCTTTTCTTATTCTTTTTATATTTTCTGCTAGTTTGACATTCCCATTTAGTTGGTTTCGCTATAATTGGACAATATAATCCATTTTGTAATTACTCTTCTAGCTTTTCTTATTTCATATGCTTGATTACACATTTCATTAATTCTTTTCTTAACATATCTTTCATATACACCTAAAGTTCAATTTATTACATATGTATTTTCTTGCATCTCTTTAAATAATAATAATCCTCATGGTTTAGGTAACTTTATTTTATATGTTTGCATAAGTAATTTTGCTCGTTCTTTTGAAAATATTCTCAATTTACTAATATTATATAGTATTTATTAAATTCACATGTATATTCTGATAGAAAATATATATTACATTTTGTTAAATTTTATATTTTCTATAAGTATTGTTGTCCTAATTGTTTTAGAGTTTCTTTTGTATTATATTGATTTTCTCCTAAAAATCCTAATTTTATTGTTGCTTCAAATCTATATAAAAGTTCATTTATAGTATATGTTGATGTAAATGTTATCAATATGTCTCCCTGTTCGTTTGCTTCATATTTAATTTTTTGTCTACTCTCTAAGGCAATAACATTCCATCATAATTCTACATTTTAATGTGCTAACCAAAAAGTTATGTTCTTTTCTAAATTATATCCATTAGTTAATATTACTAGGTTATTCATTTTTATCCACTCATTTATAGTTTTTTGTAAATCAACTACACGATCTAAATTTAATCATGCTTCATTTAGATATAAGGGTTTTATTTCTAATTTCTTTATAAATTTTGAGTTATTTTTTATGATTCATTTTCTATAGATTTTTCTTCTATATTTATCATATTCTCTTATTCCTATATTTCCTTCAATCATTTCTTCTTCCTATTCATTTATTTTTTCTGGATGTTTCACCTTTTTCTACTTTTACAAGTATAAATATTGGGTTTACATTCATATTTTAATTTTTCATTTTATTTACTAATCCGAATAATTCATCTTCTTCTATATTATTATCTTCATATAATTTTAATCCTTCATCTAAGGTTAGCATGTGAGTTTTTTTGTTAATCCTTCTTGTATTGGTTCTTTCATTTTTTTCTTTGACTTTCTTTTTTTCTACTCTTGTTTGCAAAATTGTTACTTCTTCTTTTAGTTCTTTTAATAAGGTAAATATTTTATCTATTTTATCATCTATATTTTCAAGTTTTATTTGTATAAATGCATTAATTGGTAGTCTTGAAGTTCCGCTACTATATTTTCAAGTTTTCATCTTCATCATATAATATACTAACAAAATTAGAAGGTTTACTCTTCATGCTTATTATATTTTGATTTAGAATTTTTAGATTATATTAACTTGTTTGATTTATTCGTCATATCTTTTATTTCATTCATAATTTCTCATTTTATTTGCTATATATTTCACTAATCTTTCTATTTTCTCTATTTTATTTTCTGTAATTAATAATTTAATATTTACATTATTCATTTTTAATTGTCTAGATATTATTTTTAATTAAGTCTAGTTCGTCTATATTTTCTATTTTACTCAGTAAATTCTTCATTTTTATAGCATTAAAACTTAATTGTATTATTACATTTTGTATAGCTTATCTATCTTTTCTAATTGTCTAATTAATTCTATATCCTCTTTATTTAATCCTTCTAAAATAGATTCTTCCATTTTCAAGTAATTTTTATTTATTTCGATATATATTTTCTTGGAGGGTTGTTTATGTACTTTTAAGTATTCTAGAGGTTAAAATGTAATAAAAGAATAGTTTTATTTTAGGTTTAGAATGCTCATATGTTCCTTATCTAGACCTTAAATGCATATTTGCTCCTTGCTAAAGTTTATCATTATTATTATTATTATTATTGAAAACATTATTATCATCAACATTTCAATTGTTTAAGATTTTTAAAATTGTTTAAACTATGAAATTAAAAGAAATTTTATTTTTTCATTTCAGGTAAATGTCATTTAATATTTATATTTAGTTTTTAAAATACTTAAGGAACACGTCATCTAATTTTATCATAATTAAAGAAATGTTTACTAAAAAGTTAATAGTAAAAGGTAGGCTTATTATTGTGAATAATAATAAGCCAATAAATTCATAAAAGGAAGAATTAAAACTAAAGCAAAGAAAGGATGGAATTTTTGAATTATTTAAAGAATTAAATAGAGAAGGAAATTACCAGAATCGACTGTTCTACCTTCTCCCTGACGAAGCTGCACTGATGTTGATCATAAATACCTCTCCTTGTTTTGTTTCATCATGGAAATTTACAATAAATCTTCTTCTTCACGCTTGTTTTACCCGCTTCCATGCTCGCTCTCTCCTTTGAGCTCTGTTCCTCTGCTCCCAACTTCACGTGCCTTAACTTTTCCATCCGCCTACAACTTGCCACGTCAGTATTAAATTAATCACCATCCATCGATGCCCTAGACGAGAACAATATTTAGACGACAAAGGGGCTTACAATGTAACTTGTCACAGGTAATCAAAACTAAAGAAAGAGAAAGTTTTGATATTTATTAACTGCAACTCCGCGCTTTGGCTGGGAAGGGAAGGGAAGGGAAGGGAAGTGAAAGTATCAGTTTCCCTTTGGCTCGCAGCTCTTTTCCTTGATTTCAAAACCTCTTTAAAAACCCTCTGCAAGTGTTGTTTTCCATATCATTAACCTCGCGATTTCAATTCCTCTCTTCTGTTTGGTTTCTCGTGTTAAAGCTGTAAGTTTGAATTCTATAGATTTCATGTGTTTTATATGTTGTTGAATTTGATATGTGCTTATCGTATCATCAGCTCATTCCTGCGCTGGTTATGCCATTTAGGAAATGTCTGTTTGTTGCTTTATGTTTCGAGCTGCTGTTTGGTAGTTATTTTAGTAAATGCCGGATTTGCATTAATATTCATTTGTGCGAAAAGATTACTTCAACTTTCTAATATGGCTTCGGTTTTGTTCTGAAAGTAATCAGCTTCTAAAGTTTAACCATTTGGAATGCCTCTGCCTTGATACTTCTCTAGTTTTTTGATAATCTTGGTTTGCAGTTATCAGTTTATCATCAAACATATTGAAGCCTGGAGCTCAATTGGTTTTAGTTCTAATCTTTTGCAGTTACGGGCATAATGGCTGTAAGAATTGAGCTCCTTTTTCTTGTTGTGTTGTTGGCTGCTGGCTGGGCTTCTGCTGCTAGAATCATAGCAGACACCGAGCTTTCTCTTGTCAGCAGGGTAATCTCAAATATAGGTAACTCTATTTATTTTTTTCTGACGGTATCCAACTTTACACTTTCTTCATTTGGGGATCTATATGAACAATTGGTTTTTCGCTAATGTTGGTGCATGCTACCTTTTATTGATTGGACATAGCACTTTGTTTGATAAAGTTATATTATCCGCTCAAATCTCATTATATGGTAAATTCCTGTTTGGTTTTGTTTCAACATATCTTTTGGTGGATTTAATATTCAGTTTCATGAATAGTGTTAATTCCTTGAAAAGAGAACAGTCTCCGTGACTATAATGTTTGCAGTTGTCACACCCATGCCTCACGGTATGATGATCTTAAGTAGACGAGTCCTGAATAGATTGATTTGTATGCACAACATCTATAGCCTTATTACGAATATATCACCATTGAACATAAAAATTGATTCCCTTTAGGACCTCACTCATACCTTTGCAAGAATCCTTTAGGAGTTGTAGATGGTTTTGTTTGCGACTCCATGAGAGTTATGTTTGGAGCGACTTTCACCTGTGAAGTAGTTTGAGAATCTGAAGCATTTTATTTCTTATCATATGAAATAGTTTGGTTTTCCAAGGATAATTCAAGTCACTTTCATGGTTCAGCTACACAAATGAAAGACCAGGATCAAGCAAGGACAAATCAAGCTTCAAACGAAGATGTGGGTAATGAACGATTATGTACTTTGTGTGAAGAACTTGCTACAGAGGCCATTGATTATCTAGCTGAAAACAGGACACGAACTGAATTTTTAGATGTCCTTCATCAAGCCTGTTCTCGGATGTTTGCCTTGAAGCAACAGGTAATCCCTAAATTTCAATACGATGCGTGTTATTTCTGAAAATTTGTAGTTGCAGTTGAAAGCAAGTAATTCCTAGCACCATTTCCCTTTTGTTTGCCTCATTTCCTGGAAATAATCAGAGATACTAACATGTAGATGCCAAAGTTCACAAGTTATTTAATCAATTAGAAATTACATATTTTTATAGTACATACGTTTAACTTCTCTATAACATTTGGAAGGATCATATAAAACCTATGTTGCGTGGAATGGTGGGCTTAACTAGGGATGATCAACCATCACAATTAGAATAAAATAGAATAGCTTTTCGTAGCTTTGGTTCTAACTTAAATAAGGATAATTGTTCCATGGGATTTATAATATCAATTTTTAGCTAGAATTTTGAATGTGTTATATATAATAAATACACAAAAATCTTGTTTCAATTTTGTATAATACATATTTTTGGTAAATCACCTAGATACCCCTAAGGTTAGGATATAATAACGATCACACCATTCTTTTCTTAGAATTGAATTAAGATACCTTTCACTTTAATTCCATTAACTGGGAAAAGAAAATCCTTTCTGTTAAGTTTTGGGTAATAGATTAAAATAAGAGGATGTTTTAGTTTTCTTTTCAAAAATGGTTGGTAATGATTATGTTTTATGATTTATGTTCTTTTATATATGCGTTTATGTCATACATTAATTATATTAATATTTTGATTAGGCTATGTATGTTGATTTGATGATTTTATTTTATAAATTATAGTTTCATTCTAATATGCTGAATTTTATTTTGAAAAAAGAAGTATATGATAATTTGATAATTTTTCATGGAAATAAGGAAACGTATGATAAAATACAACAAAATAATTATGAATTTTTAAATAAATTTTATTATTTGTAAATATTTTATGTGATAAATAATGAAGAAACGTATGAAAATGTAAAAAAGATATGAAGCAAAAATTCAATTCGAATCTTGAAGTTGTGTGATTACTATTGAAACCTTATGCTTTAATAAAGTAAACTTAAATATCCATATAATTTTATTCCGTCTATAAAAACTTAATAATGAAGGTGTATTTTTGTTAACAAAAATAAACTTGAAGGGTGCCTTAGTTCACTTTGTTTTTGAAAAAATGGTTACCTTGGGGCTATCTTGGTAGTGTAGTTTATATTTTAAGTAAGGAATAGTTGTTCAGTGACCTGGAAAATTCATTTTCTGCATATTCTATTCGTTACCCCATCAATTAAATGTATGAATTTCTCTTTATGTTGGTACCACTGGATGTTTGTAAGATTTGAAACTTTGATCTTATTTATGCTTCTACCTTGTTTCTACAGTTATTGAACATTTCATTTTGTATTGTTTATGGTGTTTGAATTCTGAAATGCCTTGTATTTTGAATCACAGTGCTTCAATTTAGTGGACTATTATGCGCCTCTCTTCTTTGGGGAGGTTTCATCAATGGAGCCTGACGCATTCTGTCGCAAGGTCAATCTCTGTCAGCAAATAGCATTTATTTCCTCCAAGTTTCAAGAAGATAGATGTGGGATTTGCCACCGTGCTGTTTTGGAAGTATTAATCAAGTTGAAAAATCCCGACACACAGGTTTGCATATGTACCACTGACTAGTAATAAATTATAGACGTAAATAATTCCATGCCATTATAGCTACATGATTCTATCTTGTTTTGTGCGGTTTCTCTACGCTTGGACTTAATTAATGGGCATCTGATTTCTGATATGTTTTATTTTCACTGTGGTCATTCTTCTTTCTTATGTTTTTGAAAACTGTGCAGAAAGTTCACATCGACAAGTGAAATGGGAGTATGTTTTTGACTGGGTGATCTTACATCTGCTAGATGCCTATGCAAAATTCAGTAATAATATTGTTAGCATGTTATATTAAGCTTTATTGACCACAAGTTCTTTTTATTCCATTTTAGCATTTTAGGTAATCACAACAGTTCTTTCAAAACATGATCGATGTAGTATGGTAAAATATACAACTCTGCCTTCCTGTTTTTATCGTAAAAATTTGACGTCACCATGACATCTTTCTGACATTAACATGTAAATGTTATTATTTATGATTCATGACATTCAAGCACTGTTTCTTATGTTTTGGATAAATAAATGAGTGAAAAAAAATAAAGTTGAAATCCTAAAGAAGTGCTCGAATGTTAATTAGCTGAAGTTGAATTGTGCCTAGCTCCAAAAAGAACTCAGTCCTTGAAGTACATTGGCAATTTCGTGCATTCAAGTTGATTAATAACTCATAGCAGGAAAAAAAGTTCTTCATTATTGTTTCTTTTTCAGTTTATATTTTTTCCCTGCTGATTTAGAAGTTTTGTCATCTTTGTTGTTCTTTGCCAGCTTGAGATAATTGAATTGCTTTTAAAAGGATGTGATTCTATGGAGAACCATGCAGCGAAGGTAAGAAGAATTTCATGATATCTTGAGATAAATGAATATAATCGAAAGTTTATGGCCATAGGGATGGATGGTACTAACAACGTAGATGTTTGTGACGTGCAGTGCAAGAGGTTGGTGTTGGAGTATGGCCCTCTTGCCTTCGAAAACGCAGAACAGTTTCTGGAAACCAGTGACGTGTGCACCATGCTACATGCCTGTGGTTCGGCTACAGTTGGCGGAGAAGCGGCAACCGCAGTGGTAAAGGCTGATTCATTATCATGGGCGTGGTAGAATGAAACTTTAGTATACTTGTTTGAAATTCCCTACCCATTTGTGCGAATGATATCATATCCACTCCATGGTCCTCTTGCTGTTGTAATTATGTCGCAACCTTAATATCTTAATATTGGTTCGAGATCATTTGCTACTGTGTACCATAGATGTGGAAGCTCCATCAATTTTATCGTACGGTTACCATGATTCTGCAATAAACAAGTTTGTTGTGGATTTTGATGTGTTCAGATTGCGATTAATTAGACCAGAAAAGGTAAACTAAAGGCCCTTGACGAAAGCTCGTCATTTGGGTATGCAATTAATGACCTGTTTATCTGCAAGTTGTGTGTTCGGAATCTGCTTGTTTTCCAGGAGTTTCTGAATACAAATTAAGCAAGCCCTTCAATATACTGTCTACTCAGAACAAGTCTGGTGCTTATCCACTGAAAATCGAATCCAAAATTCGCAGGAGCTCACGGAATTGTTAGTATAAACTCAAGGAATAAGCCTAAGGCTTGTTTTGATATTGAAGGCGAGCTTATATGGTTGAGAATATCATATTTTGTTGAATTTTGGAGAATTTATCTTTAATTAATCAAAGTTAAATTTGTAAAATATAGAAAAACTAAGTGATATAAATAATAGCATGTTTATAACAATATCCAATCATTTTTAAAATGAAAGAAATATATTATGTTCAAAATCCTTGAATAGATGAAATTTTATTTCTTAAATGATAAATATTAATATTAGATTAGAATCTATAATGAAATAAGAAGTGAATTAAAATCCAATTAAAATGTCATTTTCATAAAATGTGATGACTTGCATCAGTAGCGAAGCTTATTCTGAAAATGATATCCAGAAAGCGAAGATGGTGTTGGTGCTGTCAGAGTATCACCAGCTGGGAATTGAAATGTGAAAAGTAGATGTGATGGTGTGGAGTAATATGCAACATGTCTTGCTGTCTCAAAAGGCCAGAAAAATTTGCTCACTACTTGGATTAGAATAACGACTGCAATCAAAGTTGTTGGAGAAGTAGAAAGCGACCCACCAAAGTTGACTGTTAGAAATGAGGATTTTTCTACTCAATTTTTGTTTCGGTAAGAACGCATGCCAACATCACCCATCATTCAACTTTATGGAATGTTTGGTGTGTGTATTTATATATGATTTATATTTGAAAACCCATCATTTTAATATCTATTTAAAATCCAATCATTAAATTTTTATTAAGATTTCATATTCTATTTCATTATTTCATCTATTTTATATTTAATGTTATAAAAAATCCTTCTATACGTTAGTGATATTAACTATTAAAATATGAGAGATCTTGATGTAAAATATAACAAAGAAACATTCCTTTCAAATAATTTCTTATGTATCTAATAAATTAAAATAATATTATTGATTTTTTATTTTATAAAAATGACAAGAATTAAGAATCAAATTCTGAAATTATGAGTACAAGAAGGTGTTAATAAAAAGTGTATGGCATATTTCTAAGTCCAATTGTACTATGCAACAAGACGATCTAAATGAACCCACTCTCAAATTCCCAATGACATACAAACATTTAAAAGACAAAGTAGACAAGCTCATACAATTTCCTCGAATTTTCCAAACCCATTTGTACAAACAAAACTCCTCATCTTAACGTGCTTTGGAAGCTGCCTTGTTGAATGCCTCTTTTATACAAATTATTTTCAAATTCAAATAGAAATATTATTTTTTAAAAAATATAAATTGCTAATATTACATGTTGACGTGTCATGTATAAGATGTTTTGGTATTTATGTATGATATGTCATCTTATATTTTATTTGACATGACATTCAATATAATGTGTCATTACATTGTGAAGTTTGAGATACTTAATTTGAAATAAAATGAATTATTTAAGTATCATGTTTGTTATATTATTCCTAGCAAACAACTGATTACTAACTTTAATCAAGTCTTAATCTATAATTAATAAGAATTTTTAATTATATTTATTTTTAGTTCACATCTAAAATTTAAATATTTAATTTGAATAATTTGTTAACATATTTTCGAACTTATATTGTTATAATTATTAATATTCTATTTAACCTTACTTATTTTATAAAATAATATAAGTTATAAACATATTTTTAAAAAACAAAAAATAGAATGGTCAATAAAAATAAATAAATATTGAAATAATATTTCAAATGATTAATAGGGGGTCGAATCCTATTTTTTATCTTTATATGAAAAATGAAATAAATTTAAAAGAATTATTTTAATTTAAAACAAAAAATAGAATGGTCAATAAAACTAAATAAATATCATATAATTTGTTGTGAATATTTAACTAATATGCCTAAACTCTTATGTGAAATACTAAAACTAGTTTTATATTTTTAATAAGTGGTTAAGCTTGAAAAAAATACAATTAAATTTTATTAAATAAAAAACATTTTATTAATATAATGGAATTAAAGAATTTTTAGAGTTTTGATCATAAAAAAGTAAATAAAATACTAAAAAATAATTTAATTCAAAATTTGAAACATTAAGTGAAATTGAGAAATAAAATATATAATTTGTTTAATGTTTCAAATTCACATTTTAATTTTAATTTTAATTTCATATTGATTATGATGTTATTCCACCTCCATTACTTGACAACATCTTCATATTAATTAGTTGATTATTAACAAGTGATTTATTCATATAATCTTATGACAAGTTCTTGTGGCTATTAAAACATCTCATCTACATTACTTATCCATTGCTTGGGGATATCTTAAAATCCAAGCTTGCTTTATATCCTACGATGGTCTCCCTCTTGAGGGATTGTTCATCTCGCTAATTTCACATGCATGGTATTCATTTATTTTTTTTTATCATTAAACCTCCATTTAGTTTTGATGAAATTTTATTGATATGATATTTAAATATAAAATATTATTAGAAAACTCATTATATCATAAAAATCATTAAACTTTTTCAATTATATTAAATGGGTACTAAATATTTTTCAATTTATTCATGCTAATATTATTCTTTCAACCTTGACAATTAACAATAAAAGAAATAAATTTTATATATATATACACATATATCTATTTTCCTTCATAATAATATAGAAACAATTAATGTGATGAATAATGTTATTTGAAAAAGAAATTATTCAAATCTTTTAAAAAAAGTTTGCGCACAAAAAATATATCACTTATAAGATAATAAATTTAAATTATTTAATGTTAGAATTATAAGATAAAATATAAAAATATAAAAATATGATTTATCAACTTAATGTAAAAATAAAATAATTTCCCATCTATTGTTTATCAAAATTTATTATCATAACCCAAGCTTTGAAAAGGAGCAAAGATGTTGAAATCTTTCTGTAGTGGTGGAATATCTTTATTTGATTTAAATCTTCAAGAAATTTTTGAAATTTATGAAATCATGATTTTATCATGAGAACAATAAGGAGATATCTTAATAAAATTCTATTTTTAATAAACTTAGGTCACATTTCATTAGATAATTATATTACACATTTATTATCTTTTTTATAATGAATTAATAATTACATCTAAAATATAATATATTTTTTATTACAACTCATTCAAGCTCATCTTTCTCTTCTTTTTTATTTAGAATTCATAAATAAAATGTATTATTATTATAAATATTTTTTTAAAAATTATTATTTTTATAAATTTTTAAAAAATTTTAATATTTTATAAATTTATTTTAATTTTTAATATTTTTTAAAATTTTTTAAATATAATCCATATTTGATGGCATCATATTATTTGTCAAATAATGTAATGCAATAAGATCTAAATAAAATTTATTAATTGCATTACATAAATTGTTACATTATATTTAATCAAATGTGACCTTAGATCATATTTGATAAGATATATTCAAATGTTATGTAATCAACTATATAACATAATAAAAAAATATATAATATAATATAATATAATATAACACAATCATCATTCTGTTACATTGTTTATAATTATAAATTAATTTAATATAATTAATATATTATTTAAATTACATAAAAATTAATTAAATTTTATTTTTTATTAAAAGTTATAATTGATATTAAACCTTAGATTCTCAATTCTAATATGTCAATTTTTTATTTTTTATTTTAATGCTTAGTTCATTGAATATAATATTCAAATAATTATGTCAAATCTTAACTGTTAGACCCTAGGCTTTGATGTATGAGTCACGTGTGAGTCAATTTAAGTTATTTGCAATTTTCCATAATGTTTTATGGGTTGGTACGGGCGTACCAAATGTTATTATTGAGTGGTATGGTCATACGGCTGGCCGTACCTAGTGAGTACTGGTTTATAGAGTTTGGTACGGGCGTACCATTGGGTGATACGGTTGTACGTGAACTCTCAGGAAAATAGTTTATCAGGAAATCTGTTTTGGTACGAGCGTACCATTGGTGGTACGGCCGTATGCAAACTCGCAGGAAAATGGCTTTGTCAGGAAACTTGATTTGGTACGAGCGTACCAAGTGATGGTACGACCGTACCATATTTCCCTCTCTTTTTCTAACGGATATATTTGAATCCGTACGGGCGTACGAATATAGTACGGCCATACGCGACTTATAAAACAGACTTTTAAGTTTGTCAAACGGCTAGTTTTTGGCTAGTTTTTGTAAGAACTTTCATTACTTTGAATTCTAACGTACAAAAGATTACAGAGTATATTTTCCTTGAGATTATTCATCAGTTTCAAGTAAGTTTGAGCTTGTACTCCTCATAACTTTCTTGTTTGTATTCTTATAACCTAGAGATTAGGTTTCATTATTTGTGAGATTGGTGTGTGATTAATCCTTGGGGATTAATTTATAATTAAGTAGTCTATGAGAATTGATATTGTAAAGGTTTGAGTGTAATCCTTGAAAACACTGGGGTATTGGATTCATTTGGGAATCCATTTGTAATTGATTGATTTTAGTGGAACCCTAAGTTAAGGCTTAGGAGAAAGTAGAAGTAGGCAAGAGTTTGGCCGAACCACTCTAAAATCGCACATGTTGCCAATAGTAGAAGGAATTTCATTTGGTATCAGAGAATTTAGTGCTCATTGTTGGAAGAAGTAAAATTCTTGAGCTAAAGATCCTATGGCAACCATTGAGAGTCAATCACATACAAGACCCCCATACTTTGATGGGACAGATTATCCGTATTGGAAGCATCGAATGGAAGTATTCTTGGATAGCAGCGGAATTGAGTTATACCATTTCCTGAGGAAACAGTACTCACCTCCCACAATCATAATTGATGGTATTGTCTTACTTAAAGATAGAGATAATTGGACGGTAGAAGAAATGAATGCAAATTGCCAGAATAAAAAGGCAATAAACATTCTCTATTGTGCCATAAGTCGTGAAGAATTTGGTAGAGTATCCCATTGTGTTACGGCAAGGCAAGTGTGGATTGCCTTGGAGACTCATCACGAAGGAATCAATCAAGTACGGAACAAAAAGATTTAGTTGCTAACTTATGAATATGAGCTATTCAAGATGAAGGCAAATGAGTCAATCTCTGAGATGTATAATCGACTCATGGTGATCACAAATGGATTGATGAAACTTGGCAAGATGTATCAAAAAGAAGATATCAACAACAAGATCTTGCGAGTGTTACCAAAGAAGGATTGGGAGGCTCGGGTGATATCAATCGAAGAAGCAAACGACTTGGCTATGCTGTCTACCGATGTGCTTCTAGAGAAGCTTCTTACACATGAGATTACCCTTAGGCAAGGGATAGAGGAAGACAAGAGAAGAGGGATTGCACTTAAAGCTACAAAAAAAGAAGATTCCTCTTTTACAAGTGAAGGGGATATTGAAGATGAAATGGCTCTTCTCTCCAAGCGTGTCAAAAATTTCCTCATGAAGAAGAAGAAGCAAGAAAGGGATGGTAAAAAGCCATTCGAGCAAAGAAGGGATTTCAACCGAAGGGATTCGAATCGAAGAGACAATCCAAGGAGGAATCAAAGTGTTTATTTTGAATGCAACAAATCGGGACATATAAGGAATGAATGTCCTCTCCTTAACAAGCCTTCCAAGCCCTTTAAAAAGAAGGCATTAAAGGCTACATGAGATGATGACACCGATTCAAATGAGGAGATGTCCGAGGATGAAGGAGCAACCAATCTATGCTTCATAGCATTCCTAAATGAGGAGGAAAAGGATGAGGTAACAACATCATCTCAATCTTATTATAGTAATGATGAGCTTAATGATGATGATGATTGTGGTGCATTAGAAGCATTATTGGAAAAGTATGATCTTTTGATTAAAAACACAAATCACTTAAGAATAAGCATGCATGCATGGTTAAGGATAAAGATGTTTTACAAAATGAATTTGATTCTTGTAAAATAAAACTTGAAAGTCTTGAAAAGGAAAACAAAATTTTGAAAGATAAAAATGATAAGCTTTCAAAGGAAAAGGATTTATTGAAAGATAATTTATCTAGATTTGAACAAGGTGAGGTTAAGATAGATACTATTTTGAAACACCAAAAACTTAGAGGTAATAAAGAGGGTCTTGGATTCAATTAAAACTCCTTCTACACCTCTAAAGGAACAGTTTTTGTTAAAGCCTCTACCTCAAAATAACCTTCAAATGATTTAAAAAGGAAACATATTCATCCTAAGACTCATAAAGCACATAGGCATGCTAATAAGTTGCATCATTGTTCATGTTCTTCTTCACATAATCACAATCAGTCACATGCATCAAAAAGGAAAAATGTGCACAATCATTCTAGATTTAGAAATGTTGTATGTCATTATTGCAACAAAAAGGGGCATGCTACCAATAGATGCTTTATTAGGAAGATGTATTGGAGTGATAATGTAGATGCTTCTAACCCCTAAGGACCTAAATACATTTAAGTACCTAAGAAGAAGTAAACAAATTTGTTTTGACAGGTATGCTTGACATCCAAGGTTGATGAAAAAAAATGGTATTTGGATAGTGGATGCTCAAGGCATATGACTTGGAATGCAAGTCTCTTCTCCCACCTTGAAGAGTATTCAGGAGGAGACGTAAATTTTGGAGATAATGGTATAGGTAAGGTTATTGGAATTGGTAAGATTTGTAAGAATTCTAACTTTTCCCTTAATAAAGTTTTGTAAATTGATAGGTTAATACATAATTTGCTTAGTATTAGTCAATTATGTGATAGTGGATTTAAGGTAGTATTTGATCCTAAAGGGTGTTATGTGCATAAGATTAGTGACAATAAGTTAGTATTTCAAGGAGAAAGAATAGAAAATATTTACATGATTGATTTAGATTCTATTCCTAACAAAGATGTGAAGTGTCTTATTTCTATAAGTGAAAATTCTTGGTTATGGCATAGAAGGATTGGACATGCCAGTTTCGAGAGCATTGGTGATCTTAGGAAGGACAAACACGTAATAGGACTTCCAAAGATCAAATTTGCTAAGGACAAGGTATGTGAAGCATGTCAAATGGGAAAACAGGTAAAATCTTCATTTAAAGCCAAAAATAAGGTAACTTCTATCAAACCTCTTCAATTATTGCATATGGATTTGTTT
>CANYBF010115700.1:0-15098 GCA_948192965.1 Dalechampia spathulata
AGTATGTTAATGACATAAATAAATTAAATTAAGTTACTATTTAAGTTACTAAGTGATTATATTACAGTAGTATTAAAGGGGTTAGTTAAGTAAAAAGGGGATGATGTTTTATGATTTATAAATAAGTCATGATTATAAACAGAGTTGATAACTAAAATGTTATTGATTAATGTTGGACAACATAAGTGGTATATAAATAGCATATTATAAGTAACTGTTTTAAATCAGATGTTTTAAATATAAATAAGTGATTAGTAATAATAGAAGTATCTGGTTTATGATAACAGAATTAATTTATATGTAGAATACTAAGAAGTTAAATAAATTAATCCTAAATACTGGAGTATTAAATTATAATAGCAACTATTTTTTATGTCTTAATTTCTGACAGTAACTGTTTTCCAGTAATATTAAGAATAGTTAGTATTAAGAATCTGATTAATACAATGGTATATGTTTATAAGTATGATTAATGAGTTTTGAACAGTGTTATATGAATTACCAACGTGAAATAATGAATGATTGTTTTGGAATATCAATTATTAATTAAAGATGAACATTACATTATGATTAGGTAATTCAATGGATAATTCTCACGTACCACCAAAGGATTTAAACAAGGGAAAGGATATTCTAGGTTTGTGCTAGGTAATTGGAAGTCCTAGATCATTAAATGATCAAAAAGGTGATGGTATGGTAATGTAATAGTATTATATAATTAATAATAATATAATGCTATATATATAATTAACATGTTATAAACATCATTGTATTGATCATGAAATATGGCATAGCATGACATGGAGAAATAAAGAAGGTGAAAAATAAATAAATGAAAAGGAAAATGATTATATGAATGGTATTGGATATTATGAAATGAAATTCCTATAGAAAATAAAATGGAAGGATAAAGGATATGAAATTTATAAAAAGATTATGAAGTGGTTTTCAGTATATTGAACCATATGAAATGGAAAGAAATTCCAATACAATGTGCACATATTAAGACAATGATATGATATGAAATGATATAGGAAAATACGAGGAAGAATGCATTACATGAATGCATTCTCATAAATAAGCATTTTCATAAAAGTATGATGTTGATGCAATTGGTATGATATTTTACACTCATGCAAATAAATGTTTAAATAACATACATACCATAATATTCATATTTATAATTATAATGATTATGATATGACATTGTTAATGATGAAAATAACTTTAATGGAAATAATAATGGTATTGATAAAGATAAAGATGACATATGAAATACATTGAATGATGCATTATAGATAATTGATATTATCTGTTATTATTATATCATGAATATGTTAATGGAATTATTTATGATGATATTTGATTATTATATTTACCTTAATTATTATACTAGCATCACTGAGTTTTATACTCAGTGTTTGTCAATTAATAAACGTAGGAATAAGCAAGGTCGGGGAGCAAGAACGTTAGTGATAGCAGCTGGACAATTTAACTAAGCTTATTGGTAAATGGTTTAGTTTGACTTTCATCGGACTTCTATTCCACAATAATCGTTCAACTTCTAAATAAAGTACTTGGTAGTAATGAAAATTGTGACTAATGGTATTTGACAATATTATTAATTATGTTGGTAATGATTTATGACGATCCCTATATATGTAAAACAATAATGTGTGTATGTTAATAACTTAAATATGATGATGCTTGAAATTATGATAGTATGATAATGGATAGAATATAATTGAGGGATCGAATGCATGATTATATATATATATATATATATATATATATATATAAATATCCGCACTTAATCATAAATGTATGGAATCCTTTGTATGATGATTATTGATTTTCTTAATAGAGAATTAATAATCATGCTACGGGAGCATGTTATACAACCGAAAGACGTGATAAGATCCATAGCTAAATGATTTGGTGATGGAAATAGCAACGGATATTAATCCATAGTGATATCATTTATCGTTAAAATTAACGACGAATATAGCTTCAGATTTAGCGATAAAAAATGTTCCGTAGCTAAATTTGTAGCAATATTGCTACAGACAGTTCCGTAGCAATATTACTATAGACAATTTTGTAGCTAAACTTGTAGCAATAGTGCTACAGACAGTTGTGTAGCTAAATCCATAGCAATATTGCTACAGACATTTTTGTAGTTAAATCCATAGCAATATTGCTACAGACAGTTCCATAGCTAAATCTGTAGCAATATTGCTATAGATAATTTCATAGCTAAATCTGTAGCAATATTCAGCTACAATCCAAGTTTCATTTATATTTTCAATATTTCCAAAATTTTACACCTGTAAAATGAGACTTTTATGATTAACAATATCATTCACATTCTTCGCCCCCAAGTCTACAATATTTTATCAAATATTCATATGATAAATCATAAATTAAATGTGAAAAAAAAAATAAAGTTAAATAAGGTAACCAATATTCATATAAATTATAACATCATTTACATATTACTTAAATAAAAAAGCAAGCAATAATAAAAAGTAGATGTGTACTCCTATGTAAAGGAGTAGTGTCATCAACCTCATAATCATCTATTAGAGTAGGATCAGTATGAATTACAGGTATAATGGTATCAGATACATCCATCGCTATGTTAGCATCATCAGCTGGTGTAGAATGCTCTGGTTATGCGGTGGCTGGCTGAGAGCTTTGCATCTGATGTATAACTCAATCAATTATATTTGGTATTTGTACCTCAATTGTAAGATCAAGAACATCAGTGAAGGCAGCACGCACAACATCTTAAATTTCTTGCCTCATCACGTCAATTAAATGTTGCTGGCTAGAACCCTTCGATGGTCCACAGGTAGTGGTGTTAACTGATGAACTAATGTAATAACTACTAGTCTGAGAACCAATACCATACACTCGACCTTTTGAGGCTCCACCTACAGCCTTTAAATAAATCTAAGATTTATCTATCGTGTTATTTGACTGCACGGCCGCCTCTCGTAACCTAGCAACACGATCTTAATAAAATATAGAAACATTAACATAATGTCATTCTCTTGCACAATAACATTACAATAAAAATATTATTTTTACTACATGCTTACATTAATCTGACATGACCTCTCATCCATTAAGTTGACCCGACAATAATTTCGTGTATGTGTATACATGAAAAGCTCATGAGGGGTCGGCTCCCTGCCATCATTTTGCTCCATCTACAAAGTAAAGACATTAAATGGTAAGAAACAAATATGAAGAATATTCATAATTTTAAAAAACATTATGAAACACATTTTACCGGATCTCTCTTATGTCAAGCCATAGTCTTCAAGCCATAAGTATGAGTGGAAATAGCTTAACCATCTCTACCATTATGTCGGTTGCTAGAGGCTTTAGTTCTTTGCAATTGTGTGTTAGGCTATCTCTAGTATTCCATCCAGGCAGCCTAAGTTGTCTCACTATAAAAAATAGGCCGATATCCTTTAGCTTTTTACTTGGTTAGCATATCTCTATACCTGTTACAAAAAAATTTACAAGTGTTGAAAAGCTTGAAGAAAAAATTTATGATAACTAATTATAATTTTATGAAAGTCATAAATTCATCTAAATAGTTTACTGTACTGATGCTTTATGCCTCTAAGCCTGGTAGATAGTCTTAATAGTAAATTGTTCCTCATCCCAATAAAATTGCTTCTGTAAGCATAATAAAATATTTTTCAGTATTGAACACTCAAATCATTACAATTTTTGATTACAAAAAAATTACCTTAAACTCCTTCTAATATAATTGGATAACAGCTGTGGGTATAGCTCCCCATGAGGTACCCTCTATAACTAATCTTTGCTTAAAAATATCCCTCATCTGAGTGGAGATTCTGAATAATGGCTCTAATCTATGAAAAGTATATATGGAATATGATAAAGCAAATACTTTGTAGACAAGTTATATAATATTTAAATTACTAAGCACATATGAAAACATACACCCCATTGCAAAGATGACACTAAAAATGATGTCGTTGGGTTCCACCAGATGGTCCAACAAGAGTTGAGTGCGAAGGTATAGGTACAGATGTAGATAGTATTATTGCTGCTGATGTTGATGTTGATGCTAATCCTAATACTGATGCTGATACCGATGCTGTTGATGTTGATGTTGATGCTGATGCTGATACTAATGTTGCTGATGATGTTACTGCTACTAATCTTGATGGTGGATATGAAACAATCTCAATTGGAGTCAATAAAATAGCATCTGGTGAAGGAGTGCTCGATGGTGTAGGTGTATGACTAGCATCTATCTGTGGTGTGGCCATCCATGAAGAAGAAGGAGTTATATCATGTGTGGCTGAATAACTCGGTGTCACTGGCATAGAAGCATGAGGATGATGTCATCATCCACGTCGTCCATGTCTAAGTCCTTTAGCCATATCTATATAACATTTACAAATAAAAATAATCATCATTAATATATCATTCATAAGAATAATAAAACAATAAAACATTATCTCAATAATAGTATGACTAACAAATAAATTAAATAACAATCTTATGTTGAATAATAAATTATAATAATATAACTACATTACCAATGTTATTCACTTCCACGAGTTTCATAATTTTTGATTTCCTTGATTTTATCATCAGATTATGTACTAAATATTGCATCATCATCTATATCATCTTTAGTATCATTAATATCTATTAGTCCTCCTTTAGGGTCATGAAGGCATTGTATGGGACTATTCACAGAATCATATACTTCAATGATTTCATGATCATCATGACAATCTTCTTAAAGAGTAACGGTGTTTGAAAATTTTTATTGTGGAATGTCTACAACAATCCTTGGTTTGACCTTACAAATTGCTAACCAATCTGCCTTATCTCTATGCAAACTTAGATATGACATATAACACACTTGCATTGCTTGTGTTGCAAGTATGAAAGGCTCATACTTATTAAATTTTCTTTGAATATTCAGATCAATCATCTTATATTTATGGTGAACCTTTAAGCCAATATTTGGTGTTGGATCAAACCAATGACACTTGAAGAGGATAGTACGCTTCAATGGTAATCCCATTGTTGACCTTGACTTTTCACCCAACTGCGGTTTCGGGTTCTTATCGATTCGGCTTGGTACAGGTCCTCGATATCAACCCTGATAGTGCATATATGCCTCTTTGGCTTTCTTTGAGTGTTCTAGGTGTACAGAGCACATTATAGTTAGTGGGTCCCACCCACTATCCGTTTTAGCCTTTTCTGTGTATTTTACGCCTACAAAACACATTGCACTATGACCATCAGAGGCAAAGTACATAGCATGCAAAATGCTACACTTTGGGCATGTAGCACTATATGCCCGAGAAGGGACATTAGTGGGGCCCACCACTTGCGGCCCACCTAGCGAGAGCCAAAGCTACACAACGCCTTAGAATGTCAAGTGCATCTTTGATGACATACAGAGCACGTTACATTTTGCCCGTACAAGGTAGAGCGCATAGCATGAAAAATGCTATATGCGTAGCATATAGCACTATGTGCTACGCATATAGCAAACTAAGACATTTAGTGGGGCCCATTTTCAGGACCAAATCTAACGTGCTCCGCATAGTATAATGTCTTAGCATGTCAAATGACACTTATTTGACATGATAAACGCATTA
Source organism: Dalechampia spathulata (assembly GCA_948192965.1). NCBI lineage: Eukaryota > Viridiplantae > Streptophyta > Magnoliopsida > Malpighiales > Euphorbiaceae > Dalechampia > Dalechampia spathulata. The sequence goes on from CANYBF010115700.1 coordinate 5,670, forward strand.
CATTTCACCCATACAAGGTGAAATGCTTGAATAGGGTGCATAGCACTATGCATACTATTTGACAAAAAAAGACGTTTGGTTGGGAGCCTTCTCAGGGACAAATCCAGAGTACTTTTCACTACACAATATCTTAGAATGTCAAATGACTCTTGTTTGACATATAGCTCATATTACGTTTTGCTCGTACGAGCCTACACAATGTCTTAGAATGTCAAATGACTCTTATTTGACATATGGCCCACATTACATTTCGCTCGTACGAGCTTGTGTGCATAGGGTGAAAATGCTATATGCGTAGCATATAGCACTATGTGCTACGCATGTAGCAAAAGAAGATGTTTGGTGGGGCCCACTTTCGGGACCAAATCTAACGTGCTCCCCATAGCACAACATCTTAGCATGTCAAATGATGCTTATTTGACATGAGAAACACGTTACATTTCACCCATATAAGGTGAAATGCTTGAATAGGGTGCATAGCACTATAAGTACTATTTGATGAAAAAAGACATTTGGTCTGGAGCCTTCTCGGGACCAAATCCGGAATACTTTTCACTACACAATGTCTTAGAATGTCAAATGACTCTTGTTTGACATATGGCTCACATTACGTTTCACTCGTACAAGCCTGTGCACATAGGGTGAAAATGCTATATGCTACGCATATAACACTATGTGCTGTAGCAAAAGAAGATGTTTAGTGGGGCCTACTTTCTAGACCAAATCTAACGTGCTTCGTATAGCACAACATCTTAAAATGTCAAATGACGCATATTTAACATGTGACACGTGTTACATTTCACCCATACGAGGTGAAATACACATAGGGTGCATAGTATCATGCACGTATTATTTAAAAAGAAAAGATGTTTGGTAGGGCCCACTTTCCGAACCAAATCCGGAAAACTTTTCATTGTACAATGTCTTAATATGTCAAATGATGCTTATTTGACATATGGCTCACGTTACATTTTGCCTGTGCAAGGCAGCGCACATAGGGCAAAATGCTATATGTGTAGCATATAGCATAATGTGCTACGCATATAACATAAAAAGAAGTTTGGTCGGGAGCCTTCTCAGGACTAAACCGGATGTGAGTCATATTACACAATGTCTTGGCACATAAAATGATGCTTATGGGGCACGGGGTGCATGTCCCGATGCAACCCCGGTAAGCCTCACGCGATGGGTTAAAATGCTATATGCGTAGCATGTAGCACTACATGCTGTGCACATAGGCTATGTAGGGTACACATAGCACTATGTATGGCACACATAGCCTTTAAATTTTTAATTTTTGGATAGAAAATTACAATTTTGCCAAACCCTAATTTGGCTCTATAAATATAGAGTTTGGGGTCATCTGATAGGGGTCTAAAATTTGCACTAAGACCAGCCAAAACTATGTCAAAATTCTTCCAAAATTAATTAAACACTTAATTAATTAAATCCCTAGGATTTAGAGACTAATTGGCTCTAGTTAGGCTCCCTAAACACGATTGGAAAGAAGATCTTGAAGAAAACCTACTACTCCAAGGTAATTTTTCAATTTTCTTCCACTTTTCTTATGGATTTTGCATAAATCTTCAAATTTGGGCTTGATTTCTTATGGATTGGCTTCAATCCTGTGTTTTTATATTTTACTCATGCTGTTGGGTATCCAAAAATACTAATTTTTGGCTTTAATTTGCCTAGATCCCAGCCAAATTTCACATTTTTCTCAAAAATGTCAGTTTTCCTATGTTTTTCCAGGCTATGTGCACCACACATAGACCTATGTGCGCCATATCTAACCCATGTGTGGTGCATATAGGCCCCAGATTTCAAAGAAAATACCAATTTTCTTTCGTTTTACTCCGGTTTTTTAACCGATCTGGTTTTTCTAGCAACATTTGAGGCCTTTCTATGCCTCTGGTGTTCTGAATCTACCATAAATTTCACAGATCTATAATAATTCTAACTTTAAAATTATTTTTCTTATGTTGGATGCAAATCCATGAAGCAAAAATGCATTTTCAGCCCTAGATCTGCCTAGATCGGGGTTGGATCTCGGGTTTTTACCTAAAAACTCCATTTTCCCTCTGTTTTCACTACTATATGTGCCATATCTAGCCTATATGTGGTGCACATAGGCCTATATGCTGCGTATATAGGCCTTTGATTTTCTAGAAAACTCTTGTTTTTTGCCCGTTTCACTTCGTATCTGATTTTTCCAGCAACTCCAGAGGCTTATCCATGCTTCTAGGGTTCTAGATCTATCAAATATTGTCTAGATCTAATTGATTTTAGCCTTAAAATTAATTATTCAAATTAATTACATAATTAATTGTTTGGATTGCAAAACGGAGGTCGATCCAAGCTCAAAATGAGGTACTGTCTTTATTAAAGTTGCTTAATTTTGTCTGTTGATCATGTTTGTACTGAAAAACTTAATTTTCTTATAGATTCATGAGCTATGTGTGCCACATGTCCATCTATGTGTGCCACACATAGCCTATGTGTGCCACACATAGGTCTAGACACGGCGCATATTCTCTGAAAAATTTCCCAAAAAATCACGTTTTCGCTCATTTTCAAATCGATTTGATTTTCCCAGTAATATTTGATGCTTCAAAGTAACTCAAATGTATTGCATCCATCAAAAATTAATTACATTTAATTAATTTTGGCCTCAAAATTAATTTTCTACGATTAAATGCTGATTTAACTCGTTAAAAATATGGTTTTTGAAAGGATTGGATTCAAATTGGTTTAGGGGCTATCTCCAAATTATTCCAAGTGATGTTAGCACTCCCATTTGATTTTCCATGATCAGGCAAAAATCATTTTACTTAAAATAATTTTATTTTATTAATTTTTCATGATCTGATTCCTATAAATTCGCATGATTATTGCCAAATAATTGCTGGATTTTGACTCTTGGTTCATGCTTTCACATAGCATTATGTTTCGCTCGTATGAGCCTGTGCGCATAGGGTGAAAATGCTATATGTGTAGCATATAGCACTATGTGCTACGCATGTAGTAAAAGAAGACATTTGGTGGGGCCCATTTTCACGATCAAATCTAACATGCTCTGCATAGCACAACATCTTAGCATGTCAACTGACGCTTATTTGACATGAGAAACACGTTACATTTCACCCATATGAGGTTAAATGCTTGAATAGGGTGCATAGCACTATGTGCACTATTTGACGAAAAAAGACGTTTGGTCGGGAGCCTTCTTGGGACCAAATCCGGAGTACTTTTCATTACACATTATCTTAGAATGTCAAATGACTTTTGTTTGACATATGGCTCACATTACGTTTAGTGGGGCCCACTTTTGAGACCAAATCTACCATGCTCCGTATAGTACATCTTAAAATGTCAAATGATGCATATTTAACATGTGACACGCGTTACATTTCACCCATATGAGGTGAAATACACATAGGATGTATAGTGCCATGCATGCACTATTTGAAAAGAAAAGACGTTTAGTGGGGCTCACTTTTCGGACCAAATGTGGAAAAATTTTCATTGCACAATCTCTTAATATGTCAAATGACACTTATTTGGCATATGGCTCACGTTACATTTTACCCATGCAAGGCGGCGCATATAGGGGCAAAATGCTATATGCGTAGCATATAGCACTATGTGCTACTCATATAGCATAAAAAGACATTTAGTCGGGAGCCTTCTCGGGACCAAACCTGATGTGAGCCATATTATACAATGTCTTGGCACACAAAATGATGCTTATGGGGCATGGGGCGCACGTACCGATACAACCCCAATGGGCCCCATACGACGAGTTAGTTTTCCTCTAGTTTTCCAAGCTCCCCACACGATGGGTTAGTTTTCCTCTAGTTTTCCAAGCTATGTGCACCACACATAGACCCATGTGTGCCATATCTAACCCATATGTGGTGCACATAGGCCTATATGCTGTGCATATGGGCCCCAAATTTCAAAGAACATACCAATTTTCTTCCATTTTACTCCAATTTTTCGTCCGATCTGGTCTTTCTAGCTACATTTGAGGCCTCTCTATGCCTTGGGTGTTCTGGATCTACCATATATTTCACAGATATATAATAATTCTAACTTTAAAATTGTTTTTCTTATGTTGGATGCAAATCAACAAAGCAAAAATGCATTTTCAGCCCTAAATCTGCCTAGATCGGGGTTAGATCTCGGGTTTTTGCCTAAAAACTCCATTTCCCCTCTGTTTTCACTGTTATATGCACCACATATACACCTATGTGTGCCACATCTAGCCTATATGTGGCATACATAGGCCAATATGCTGCGCATATAGGCCTTTGATTCCAGAAAACTCCCATTTTTGCCCGTTTCGCTTTGGATCTGATTTTTCCAGCAACTCCAGAGGCTTGTCCATGCTTCTAAGGTTCTAGATCTGTCAAATATTGTCTAGATCTAATTGATTTTAGCCTTAAAATTAATTATTCAAATTAATTGCATAATTAATTGTTTGGATTGCGAAACGGAGGCCGATCCGAGCTCAAAATGACGTACTATCTTCATTAAAGTTGTTTATTTTTGTCTGTTGATCGTGTTTGTATTGACAAACTTGATTTTCTTATAGATTCATCAGCTATGTATGCCACATGTCCATCTATGTGTGCCACACACAGCCTATGTGTGGCACACATAAGTCTAGATGCGGGGCACGTTCTCTAGAAAATTTCTCGAAAAATCACGTTTTCGCTCATTTTCAAAATGGATTTGATTTTTCCAGTTACATTTGATGCTTCACAATAGCTCAAATGTATTGGATACATCAAAAATTAATTACATTTAATTAATTTTGGCCTCAAAATTAATTTTCTATGATTAAATGTTGATTTAACTCGTTAAAAATGCAGTTTTTGAAAGGATTGGATTCAAATTGGTTGAGGGGCTATCTCCAAATTATTCCAAGTAATGTTAGCACTCCCATTTGATTTTACATGATCAAAAAAAAAATAATTTTGCTTAAAATAATTTTTATTTTTATTAATTTTCATGATCTGATTCGTATAAATTTGCATGATTGTTGCCAAATAATTGCTGGATTTTGACTCTTGGTTCATGCTTTCACATAGCATTGGACTAGTCAAATAAATCCTAAATTCATTTGCTACTAATAAATTTATTTGTGTTTATTTTGCATAATATCCATTCGTGCATTTTTGGCTCATGCGACTTGAAGCGAAAAAATACCCGAGGAGGAGGGGACGTTACTTAACATCCCAAATACATTGTATGCATGGAAATTTGTGTAATAGGATAGAATTATTCATTGTTTTGTAATAATTCCCCCTAAAATCCCATGTGTATCCCCTATCTCCTTTAATCCCTTTCACCGACCATTATTATTTTTGCTTGTGGATGGTTTATTATATTTGCCTAAGTATATATGCCATATCATGTCACATGCCATGTAACATGCCACATCACACACTACTATGCCATGTCATGCATATACCATGCCATAACATTTATTACCATGTGCGCTAATACATCGCAAATACGCCAAAATATGCCAATACGTAATGCAACACACGTAAACTTGCCATGCTATATGCCATGCCATGCCATATCACATGCTATCATCATGTCATATGCCATTATGTCATGCCATATATACCATGTCATATCGAATGCCAATGTACCTATGCATCACTATGCCATGTCATGTATATGCCATGCCATTACACACACATATTGCTATGTCATATCATGCATATGGTATGTCATCCACTTCACATGTCATGCATATGTCATGTTATCCACTCAACATGTCATGCATATGCCATGTCATTCACTTCACATATCATGCATAGGATATGTCATTTCCTTCATATATCATGCATATGATATGCCATTCATTTCACATGTCATGCATATGATATGTCATTTCCCTCATATGTCATGTATATGATATATCATCCATTCTACATGCCATGTATATGCCATGTCATCTATCTCGTATGTTATGCATATGCCATGCCACTCACTTCATATGCCACACATACACCATACATTCTATAACACTAATACGATCCAAAAATGCTAACGTATTACGCTGTACGTGTTATTTATCATGATTATATGCTTATATATCATGCTAAGTTGCCATATCATGCATATGATATGTCATTCATATTCACATGTCATGCATATGCCATGTTATTTTATCACTACTTCGCATACTATGCATATGTCATGCCATCCAAATGCCATATAGCATTATATGCCATTCTACGTGCAACCTTGCAACGCTAAATTGCATGCCGCGTTGTATGCTTACATATACACTCGTTTGCTTGCCGACTTAGGATAATTAACTCCAACTATAATGGTAAAATTGATTTTGGAAACTCATAGAAATAGATCTCCACCACCTGAACCTAATCTCTGAAGGATTTAACTAGCACTCATGCTATGGGTCGGTTGGACCAATTCGGAACCATCTGGTGGTGACTCCCTTGCAACTCTTTCAAGTCCGTATCATTCCTCAGGGTAACCCCTCAAGAAGATTGCGCTTTCACTCCAAGTGCAGTCCTTGGTCCGTGAGCATTGCAAGCCTCGCTCTAGGCTCCAATAGAAACCGACGCTCACACCCATATATTCAATAACAACTATCTCATTTACATAACCAAAATAACCATAAGAATCAATTGTGTAATTTAATTCTTTTATACAAACGCTGTTGTGGATAGATGCTCATTTTGACCTATGACTCTTAGTATGAAACTTATATCTATTAATAAAGTAAACCAGATATGTTTCTACCTTCATTAAAGGACTAAATGCCAGTGCTTTTATGAAGATATTATCAATCTCATGATCATTTACATACATTTCGTATAACAAAATATGCATATATCAATATAATTATATGGTATGATATCATTGTATGAGGAAGGTGAAAATAAATATATCTTACATAGGTTTGAAACCAACATGCAAGGTTATTTTCAAGATTGATATCAATTTCACCATCGGTAATTATAGGATAGCAAAGATGCAACTCATCAATATACATTTTGTCATATCAATGTACTATTAAGAAGAATGAACCTAAGTTATATGAAATGAAGAGGTTGATATACATAATGAAATGAAACTTACTTGATAAATGGTTGAACTTCTTCACAATTTAATAGAATGTACATTTGAGCAGCTATATATTCCTTTTCATCCAAGTATCTAGATTTATACTTCCCAGATAAATGACCTACGCACTTAAAAATTGATAGTGTCCCCTCAACTTTAGGCATTCCATCTCCCTCATCATTACGTGTAACTCTTTGATGCCTTATATATATATGAGGTTCAAAGTGATAGAAACATAAATTTATTGCGTCTTCAACCAAATAGGCATTACAAATAGAACCTTCCACTTTAGCTTTATTTTTCACATTATGTTTTAAATGCAGAAGAAATATTTCAAAAGGATACATCCACCTGTATTGAACTAGCCTGTTATTTTTGCATGAACACATGACAATCATGACTTTTCATCCCGAATAACTTTAACTTTCTCATGTTAACTCACCTACCCATATTTGAGATAAATCCATCAGGGAATTTGACATTCTTCAACCACTCATAAAGGACACTTTTTGATTATTTTTCTAAAGTGTAACATGCCTTTGGATATTTGCCTATGCACTCATCTTGCTCTAAATCATTCCTTTTACAAAAAAGTTTTAAATTTGCTTTTGATTTGGCATTATCTTTTATTTTTCCTTCAATGTTCATCACAATGTTAAAAATGTTATCAAACACATTCTTCTCAATATGCATGACATCAAGATTATGTCAAATTAACAATGAACTCCAGTATGGTAGGTCCTAAAAGATGCTTTTCTTCTTCCATGTTTAATTACGACATCGATTATTTACTTCTTTTGCATCTAGTTCAGTGATTTTTTGTAACCCAAACTCCTTAATATCCATAAGTATTTATTCACCTATCTTTATTAGAAGAGGAGGAAGCCGCTCTAAGTAATTTTTTTTAACCCATACCTATTTTGATGAAACCCATGTCCTTGTAGAATAAACTTCCTATAATTATCAAACCATGATGTCTTACCCCCATTTGGCATGTGAAACATTTGAGAATATTCCATACAATATGGACATGCTAACTTCCTACTTGTATTCCAACTAGACAACATAGAATAAGCTGGAAAATCACTGATTGTCCACAACAAAGTAGCTCACATTATAAAATTTTGCTTTTTTGATACATCATAAGTCATGACACCATTCTCCCATAAGTTGTTAAGTTCAGCAATAAGTGGTTGTAAGTATACATCAAGTTTTTTCTTAGAATTGGTTGGCCTAGGTATTATCACATTCAATAACATGTATTCCTCCTTCATACACATCCCAGGTGGTAAATTATAAGGCATTATTATAATATGTCATGATGAGTATTGTTGTCCTGACTGTCCAAATGGTTGAAATCCATCTGTACATAAGCCCAATCGTACATTTCGAATCTCTATAGTAAAGTCTAGAAAAGTGTTATTAAAATGCTTCCATGCTTCTGAATCAGATGGGTGATACATTATATCTTCTTCTTCATAATGTTCCTCAGCCCATCGCATTTGTTCAACAGTTGCTTTCGATGCATGCAACCTTTGCAACCTTGGTGTCAATGGAAAATAAAACATCTTCTTGTATGGTACGAGTTTTTAACGCATACTTACAACTCTATTCATTTTATATCTTGGATGGTTACAAGATTTGCACTCATTCAATTCATCATCTATCACACCCAGCCCATACCTGGAGTAACATGCTCCCATAGAATACACGACAACCTTCCATACGGAAAACCACTATGTACACTACAAGGGATATGTATACATGTCTAATAGACGTCGTATAGGGATAACACAAATACCGGTGGTGTAAAAGTCACAGCATAACAAAATAATACCCTGGTCAACTCATATATAGTCAATAGTTTGGACAATTCTTAATATCAAAACGTATTTATTAATATACAAAGGTCTAGTTACATCAGTGTACAACCCACCACCAAAATACAATTAGACTACTGCCAAATGGTCTATACAAGCCATACTTGTCGCACCCTAATTTTGGACCGGCTTAACTCAGATCAGGTTCGGGATGATTTTGGACCATTTTGGGTTGGTCTTGGGCCATTCCAGACTGATTCAGATCATTTTGGATTGTTCTGGGTCAACTCTGGCCCATTTTAGGACGACACGCGCCGCGTATGTCTTAGCCCCACCGCATATGTACAAACATACGCGATCGCGTATGTTTTTAGGGTTTAGCATATGTGGACATACGCGATTGCGTATGTTTTAGGGTTTCACATATATGGACATACACTTCTTCACAGTTGGTAGAGTGAGACTGCCTCTACGCAACTTTTTAGCCCACAGTTGG
>CANYBF010115828.1:0-14411 GCA_948192965.1 Dalechampia spathulata
AAAAAGTTGATCAAGTGTCAAATCTTTGTAATTAAATTTTTCTGTCATTTTTCCTGCAAAATAAAAATAACATAAAAATAAGATTAATTTCTATTCATAGCCAATAATATTAATAAAATTTTACTTCATAATGTAATATAGAATAACACAATCAAGGGATGAATAAATGATACCAAAATTCCTTTAAAGCCATTATTAGATTGAAAATGGAGGAGAGTTGCACTTCAAAGGGCTTCACTTTAAAGCCAAAGATGATGAAGCCATCTAAGGAAAACCTAAGGAAAATACAAAATTCTTTTGCAGCAGGTATATATTAAAAAAGATGGTTTGCAACAGGTATATATATATTAAAAAAGATGGCCAATTTTTAATAATATATTTAATAATTAATATGTAATTAATGATAAATTAGTAGTATTTATCTTTAAATTAAATTTAATAATTAAGAAATTAAATAAAATTAATAATTTATTAGCTACTAAATTTTATTCAAAGTTAAAAACTACTAATTTTATTCAAATTTAAATACTACTCATTTTATTTTTATTTGTTAAAAATTACTAATTTTATTTATATTTATTAATTATTAAATTTTATTCAAACTTAAATACTATTAATTTATCATTAATTACATATTAATTATTAAATATGTTATTAAGAAATCACCATCTCTTTTAACTATATGATACCTGCCGTAATTTTATTGTGCTATGTTATTAAAAAACCATCTCTTTGCCACAAGGATTTTTTAGTTATTCAAATAATTAAATAATTAAATAATTAATTCATATTATTATATTATTCAAATATTTGTTTAATAATTTTAAATTTTTTAGGGTTTACCAAAATGATGTGCGTCTATGCTCCTATTATTTTTCTATTTGATTTAAATAGATATTTAAATTTTCTTACTAAAATTATATATATAATTCATTTATAAATAAACTAATTTTTTCAAAAGATTTAAATCAATGAAATCTTAATTATAATTATAATTTTGATCAAAATACGAACATAAATACCCTGAATGGCAATATTAAATTATAAATCTTATATTAATTAAACTTAAAAGTGTTTAATGATGTATTTAATAATATAAAAAATAAAAAACATGTGAAGATAAAATAAGAGATGCATTTAAATTTTTATAAATTTAAAATAAAATAAAATAATAAATAATAAATAGAAAATAATTTACTAATTATAATTAATAAGTTTATTTTATTCACTAATTTACATTAAATAAAAATTTATTTTATTATTTATATTTGTTAGATTTATTTTTATATTTATGTTTGATAAGTTTTAAAAAGTAATATTTAAATTAAAAAAATATAAAACAATATAAAAATTACAAATAATAAATTTATTTTGTATACTAAATTATATTTGAAAATAATAAAGACAGAATGAGAGAAAAGGTTTCTATTCTATTCATCTTCCTTGCTTAACATATATACAACAGATTCCTAAAGAAGGCAAACATCTAAACAAGATAAAATCCTAATATAGGAAAAATACTAACAGCAAATACGTACACTAAATGATATTCCTGAATGAAAACTGAATCCCTGATTCCTTGCCTAATACCCCCCTTTAAGTTGGAGCATGAATATCCAGAATGCCCAACTTGCATAGAAGGGTTGCAAAACTATCCGTGCCCAAAGCCTTTGTCAAGATATCAGTGAGTTGGACGAAAGTAGGAACATATTTTGTGATAATATGGCTGGAGCTGATGGCATCACGAATAAAATGACAATCAACCTTGATATGTTTCGTACGTTCATGATACACTGGATTAGCAGCAATTTGCAATGCTGACTGACTATCACAGTAAATAGTTATAGGTCTAGAATGCTCAACACTAAGAGAACTCAGTAAGCCTTTTAACCACTTCAATTCACAAGTAACAGTAGCCATAGATCGATATTCTACTTCGACAGATGAGCGAGAGATAGTTGGTTGCTTCTTAGTTTTCCAAGAAATTGGAGAATTGCCTAAGAAAACCAAATATCCTGTCAAAGATCGCCGAGTCAAAGGGCAACTAGCCCAGTCAAAGTCACAATAACCGTAAAGCTGCATATCACAAGCAGAACTGAGAAAGATCCCTTATCCGGGAGAGCCTTTCAAGTAGCGAACCACACGCAGAGCTGCAGCGAAATGGTCTTGCATTGGTTGCTGCATGAACTGAGCTAGAATATGAACACAATAAGACAACTCATGATGAGTGATAGTTAAATAAATGAGCCTGCCCACTAACCGCCGATACCGGGCTGGATCTTTTAGAACCGCACTCGTTGAAAGAGTGAGTTTATGATGATGCTCCATAGGAGTCTTGCACGGCTTAGCTCCCAATAAGCCAACTTCAGAAATTATATCTAAGGCATATTTACATTAACATAAAGACATACCAGTAGAATTGTGAGCCACCTCAATACCTGGAAAATACTTCAACGTACCCAAGTCTTTCATACGAAAGCAGCGATGTAAATAATCCTTAAATCACTGAACCATCATATCATCGTTACCCGAAATAATAAGATCATCAACATATACCAGAATATGCATCTGACCCATTCTTTCTTGAAAAGTAAAGAGAGAATGATCAAAGCGTGAATGTTGAAAACCAAATGTTATCAAAGAATCTGCCAACTTTGCAAACCAACACCGAGGTGCTTAACCCAAACCATATAAAGATTTTTGTAATTTACACACCTTCTCGGAGGAACTGGAATTGAAACCAAGAGGCATTTTCATGTATACTTCTTCATATAAATCACCATGCAGAAAGGCATTTTGAACATCCATTTGATATAACTTCCAATTCCTGGCAATTGCAACCACAAGAAAGGTACGAATGGTAACCATCTTGACGGTGGGAGCAAAAGTCTCATGATAACCGATTCCTTCAACTTGATGATTTCCAAGAATCACCAACCTCGCCTTGTAACATTCAATACTGCCATCGGAATGATATTTGATCTTATAAACCCATTTACTTCTAATTGCTTTCTTCCCAGGTGGTAGATCAACCATAATCCAAGTTCCATTATCCTTAAGAGCTTGAATTTCTTTGCTCATTGCATCTCACCAACACTAATCCAAGTTCCTATGTAGTAGGTTTATGTCCTGCACTAACATTGGCCAAAAAAGACCGATGCAACAAAGATAAGTTATCATAACAGACATAATGTGTTATAGGATAGACAGTACCGGAGGAATGCAATGGAAGAGGTGAGCAAACAAAGGGGTGTGAGGTAATCATATTAGTCACATAGTCCTTCAATCGAATGGATGGAAGTTTAGCTCATTGTCCTCTTCCAAGAGATTCTTCTACATTATTTTCTTCGACAACATCAATTTTAGCATTTCTTGCGTCAACACTACCACCTGCAATGTTGTTTTCCGGAACATCATTTTCTGCATCTCCTACATCAATACTCTCACTACCACCTACAATGTTGTTTTCCGTAACATCATTTTCTACATCTCCTACATTAATACTCCCACCTGTAATGTTGTTCTCCCCATCATCAGAAGGTGCCTCAATACCAGCGCTCCACTCATGCGCTCTATAAACATTCAAATCATCATTAGCAACCTGCTTAGCAAACGGAAATTCAGTTTCAACGAACACCACATCACGTGAAATAAAATATTCTCTAGTGTCTAAGTCAAACAATTTCCAACCTTTCTTATCAAAGGGATACCCAACAAAAATACATTTTTGACTTTGGCTAGCAAACTTGTCCTTGTCTCGATTCAAATTGTAACTATAACACAAACATCCAAATACTTGAACACTCTGATAAGATGGCTTCTATCCAAATAAAACTTCATAAGGACTTTTACCATTTAATAGCATATATGGAGTTATTTATTAAGTAACCTGCTGTGAGAATACATTCACCCTAGAATTCAAGTGGTAAATTTGCTTGAAATCATAATGCTCGTGCCATATTCAGGATATGACGATGTTTCCTTTCCACTCTCCCATTCTGTTGAGGAGTCCCAACATATGAGGTTTGATGTATAATCCCAATTTTAGCAAAGTATTCTGTCAAACACACAAACTGACTACCATTGTCACTTCATACAAAACTCACTACCATTGTCACTTCGTACAATTTTGACATGTTTCTAAAATTGTCTTTGAATCATTGCCATGAATTTCTTAAGAATAGAACCAACTTCAACTTTTCCATTCAACAAATATAACCAAATAGCACGAGAGCAATCATCCACTATGGTCAAAAAATATTTTGTTCCATAAGAAGCTGGAACTCTATAGGGCCCTTATAAGTCACAATGAATTAAATCAAAACATTCTTTGGCTTTATTCTCACTAGAAGAAAACATTTCTCTTGTTTGCTTAGCTCTAAAACAAACATCACAAACATGATTATTATTTTTGTTCTTATTTACTACTTCAGTAATCAATCCTAAAACTTTAGAACAAGGATGTCCCATTCTCCTATGCCAAAGCTTAAAAGAATTAACTCCACTCATTTTGCAAGCTTTAACAAGAGCTGCCCCCTTGAGAAGATAAAGCCCCTCACGTTGCTCACCCACTCCAATCACCTTCCTCGAATTTTGGTCTTGTATAACATAAAATTTATCATTTAGTATAATCATCAAAGCTAAATCTTTAAGAAGTTGAGATATAGATATCAAATTGCATTTGAGTTTTGGCACAAAAAGAACATTCTGTAATTTCAATTTCTCTTCAAGATAAACAATCCCTTCTTTCAACGCCATAATCTCCATTCCATTTGGTAACCCCACCGGGCATGGAGCAATGTCGTGTGTATTTCTCATGCATGAATACACACTAGTAATATGATTGGAAGCTTTTGAATCAATGATCTAGGTCAATTTATTTTTCTTACTCATCAACCTCTCATTAGTGCTAACTTTATTAGCATTCAACATCTCCATCAAAGATCCCCACTGTTCATCAGTTAATCCTTTATCTGCTCCACCAACAAGCTAAGTTGCATTTGCTCGAGTAGTCCCTCCTTTATCATACCCTCCGATGGTTCCATGTCTACGTCCAATTCCTCGTCCAGTACCATTTGTTCTTGGTCTGTTACCCCACCATTCTGGGTACCCAATCAGTTGAAAACAGCTCTCTGCATCATGTCCTTCATGTTTACAATTTGGACATACCACCTTTCTATCTTTTGCTTCCCCCCTTGAATTTTGATTCCCTGTTCGCATGGCAAAGCTTATTGGATTCCCTCTTTCTTCTTTTATATGAGTCACTGTTCTCATTCTTTCTTCTTGCACAATCATGGAATAAGCTCGATTCAAATTTGTTAAGGGTTCAGTGCTAAGAATATTTGATCTCACTGTACCATAACCTTCGTCATCCAGTCCTATCAAAAACTGATGCACCCTTTCTTCTTCTCGTTTTCTTTCCAAGGCAATTGTCATAGCGCACTTACATCCAGCGCATTTACACACCGGTATCGTGTCATAGTTGTTTAATTCATCCCAGATTAATTTGAGCTGACCGTAATAAGTCATAATGGCCTGCCCATTCTGTTTACAGTTTGCTAATTCTGATCTCAATTGTTGCACTCGTGGCCCGTTTCCAATCGAAAATCTCTCTTTGATATCATCCCACAAGTCTTTCACAATCTCCATATGTGAGATGGTTGGTCGAAGTTTGGGTTCGATGGTATTAAGCACCCAAGAAACCAACATCGAATTAACTATCCACCAGTCTTCGATTTCAGGAGCTGTCTCAGCTGGTTGTTGAATCGTTCCATCAAGAAATCCATATTTCTTCTTGGCACGAAGTGCAATTCGCATAGCTCGTGCCCATTCATCATAGTTTTCTCCTCTCAATTGAACCTGAGTAATTATGTTTCCAGGATTGTCATTCGAATGGAGAGAATAAGAATTTGAGAGCTTTTCCCCTTCTTTCGTCAAAGCTCTGATAACATGAAAATAATAAAGACAGAATGGGAGAAAAGGTTTCTATTCTATTCATCTTCCTTGCTTAACATATATACAATAGATTCTTAAAGAAGGCAAACGTCTAAACAAGATAAACTCCTAATATAGGAAAAATACTAATAGCAAATATGTACATTAAATGATATTCCTGAATGAAAATTGAATCCCTGATTCCTTGCCTAATAATATTAAACATAAATTTATTTTTATTATTTATTTTTGATAAATTTAAAAAGTAATATTTATCTTCATGTAAATTTTAAAAAATGATATTTATCTTTAAATTATCAAAATTAAAGGGGAAGGGGTAGACTTGTATTTTTACTTCCCCCTCCCACTTTTAATATGTATATGATATGATATAATAAGGTTTGTTAATAGATTTGGAAAAGTATTTATTATGGAAAAAGATATTAAAATAAAGTGCAGAATAGGCTTTAATTTATTGTTCTAGACAATAATTCAATACCATAATTTTTTAGAAATACTGTAATTTGGGCATCATTAGTTTTGAATCATTTGAAATAAGATATTTTATCTATTTGATTAAATATTTTGTACAATTCATAAAAATTAAAAATGAAATATGCATATTTTATTTTTATGAGACTTGATATTAGGAGTACAAATGAATTGAACTGCTCATGAGTTATTTGAAACTCGATTCGATAAAAACTTGTTCAAACTCATTTAGCAAAGCTCGTTTAATAAATGAATCGAGTTCAAACTAGATAGTATTCAACTTGTTTAAGTTAATGAACCAACTTGATAAAAAGCTCGTTACCTAACTCGTTAATTTATATATAAAAATTTAATTTTAGATATATAATTTATAAACTTATAATAATATAAACATATAATTTTTTAAATTTAATTATTAATATAGAATGATAAATATTAATGAAATTTAATATTTTTATTAACAATTTTTTATTTTTTTAAATAAAAATTAAATAATATAATTTATAATTTATATTTATTAGGCTTATTTAAAAATTGATTAAACTTATGATATATCAAAAAAATTTGAAAAGCTTAGCTCAAGCTTGCTCACTTGATTACAAATAAGCCAAGCTTGAATAATATAAAATTCAAGTCAACTCGACTTGTTTGTATCCCACTTGATATACTAACTTTTGAAATGATATTTCAAAAATATATCTTTTTTAATATTTATCAAATACATTATTTATATATTTTATATCTTATTTACTATTATTAAACTTATAAATATTGAAAGCAAATTATAAATATTTTACAACCAAATAGTATATTTATGAAAAGTCTATATTTATTAAAAGTTGGTATGAGTCAAATCTATCAAATTTAATTTTCAAGGTACTAATTAAATCTCAAATAAATAAAATTTAAAACTACAAGGAAAATAAAATAGCAAAGGATTTTTGTAAAAGCAAATATTAAAAATAAAAAGAAAGCAAATAAAATAAGAAATAAATTCAATATCAAAAGGCTCTTAATTAAGAACTAATCTAAATTTATTATCTTCACATTGACTATTGATATAAAAATGTCTTAAATAATTTTTTTATAAATCAGTTACAATAATCAAAGATAATCAATCTCTTCAATTGTAAATTAACTGCAAGATGCTTGAAAATTAACCCTTATCAGTAAACAACCTTTAAAGGATACACCTTATGAATTTAATTTATCAATAGCATCAAGAATTAAAAAGATCCAGTTCCAATTTAATAAACTCATATGTGTGATTTATTTTAAATTGTTAGTACAGATTTTAAGTGACACACTTTTGTTATTAATTGTAAATTAAGAATAATTATAAATTTAAATTAATTCACTAATCATATATTATTAAGCTACTAAATCAATTGGTCAAATAGAATTATAAGTTGATGTGGCCATCATGCTGTAGACATTGTGTAGTGAGGAGAACCCCTCTATCCCCTCTTTCTAACCCATTCATTCATCTCATCTATTATAGAAGACCGAATAAATAAGACTGGCAGCCAACTCCAACCCTAACCCCTAGTGTCATGGGTGAGATTTTTCTACCTAGTAATAAAATAGATATTTAATATTTGTATTTTATTTATATATTTTAGGGGATGCGATGAGTGGAACATTATAATGTCTATTCTTGTAATTTGTAAGTATACCCCTAATACAAAATAATAATACAAATATTACAAAAAATACTATTAATAATTATATGTCATCATTTTTTAATTACTACAATGTAATAATACAAATAAATATAATCAAATTAAGAATATGTCAATCATTTCATATTTATAAAAATATTTAAATAATATTCAATAAGATGATAGTTGAGTGTTTTTTCTAGATGAGTTGGTCGCTAGTTTAGGAGACTTCCATCCCATATGTAGAAGTAGTTTGCCTCTCCCCTATGGCTATGTTAGCTTGACTATCGAAATGATTAAGGACCACATCTCAAAACACCATAAATCTAGAAATTGTTTCAACTTTATCCTAAATATGTAATATCTTTTTTTTACACGTTAGAGAAATTGTTCCAATATTTTTCAACTTGTCAAGTGAAATTAGATGTTAATCTCATTTTTACTTGCCTTTGTCCAAAATTTATCAATAAAGAGTCCATAAACATATTTTTTTCATATTTTTCCTGAATTGTTTCATTTTCTTCCAAAATCAACTTATATTTGATTTCCTACAACAAAATATAAAACCAAGAATAAATGCAGTATTTACTTCTTAAAATATAAACAAAATGTTAAGAAAAATATGTAATCTATGAATCCCTCCATACTTAAATGTTTACTCATACTTGAACTAAATCATTAAAAACACAAGTAATTCTTGCAAATTCTAAATCAATCTCCTTAATATCAAATCTATAGATAGCAAATAAAATAATCCAATATGAAACTCAACACAAAAACATCCCACAAATCCTATCATGTATGTCAAAGTTGATTTCCAACACCTCAAAATTCAAACATCAATAGGTTTTTAAGGTATATATTTAAGCAAACCATTAATATATTAAAAATCATGAATATTCTTTACTAGTTTGCTAATTTTTGACATTCTTCTCTTATCATAATTCTTTTTTATATTTGTCCACCACTTTTAAAAGGTGTTATGCTCTTGTTCCGTTGTCTTTTGATTCTCTTTCTTTCTTTCTTTCTTTCTTTGTTTACTTTTTTGCTTCTATTGATATTTATTTAAAAGGAATAACATAATATTAATAGATTTTATATTCCTTGTGTTACTATTTAGTACAAGAATCCATATAAGGCTCATAGCAATCATTGATTATTTTAAAGTGCTCTAATTTCTAAATCATTAATATATTATATCAACAACTGGTAATTTTAAAGTGTTATTTTAAACTTTAAAATGCTATAATAATAAAGTTAAAGTGCTATAATCTTAAACTCACACCTAAAAATACTATTTCTTGATATTTTTTCAATTATTAATTTTAAAGTGTTATTTCATAAATTTGGAAATAAATGTTGAAAAATTAAGTGTTGAAATGTTACTACTACTATTGATACTTTAAATGCTTACATAAATTATTTGATAAATTTAATTTACAAAAATTTTATAAGATCGATTGTCTTGATATATTTAATTTTTAATTTTAATAAACATATTTATTTGATACATACAACTATTTTTATAAAATATTTATTTAATAAGTAATGAATAAAATATTAATTTAAGTTGCAAGTGGGTAATAATGAATTGGAATAAAGTTCAATTTAAGCCTAAACTTATAAGAAAGGTTCAATTTTCTTTTGATTTTTTGGGTCACATTTCTCCTTAACTTCATATTTAAGGGTTAATTACAAAAATGACTAAGTTTTAAGTTTATGTTTTTAAGAAACTTGACCCAAAATTTTTTTTATAATTACCTAATTTTGTTTAATAATACATTTTTTAAACTTTTTTTTTCAGTTGTACCTACTTCTCTTCTTTAACCCTCATTTTCCTCTTTCCCCATTTGTTCTTCATTTTCTCACCTCTTTTATTCTTCATATTTTTCTTCTTCTTCTTTCTTTACTTTTCTTTCAAACCCAAATCAAGCTTCTCTTGAAATTGATTTCTAACTTTCTTTTTTACATTTTCCTAATGGATATAACATTTATTGCTACTTCTAAAATGAAGAATGATAGTTATAGCAAGAATGTTGAACAATAGCCTATTTGATGATTGTCTTCTCACCCTACCGGACAAATCCATTTCAAGAAAATAATCTAAACTCTCTGATTTTATTGATAATGGGTTTTCTAAAAAGTTAAAGAAAATAATGTTGTTATTCAAGAGTCAATAAAATAAATTGAGGAACATGCAAGGTATTTCAAAGATTTTGTTTGATTTTTCAAATGGATTTTTATGTATTTTGTTGGTTTATATGTTATTTTCATGTTGCATGTGGTTATTGTAAGAATTTAAAAATATTATTTTATTTATTTATAAGTATTTTGTATTTTTTTGATTTTTTGTTGATTCTTTATGTTATCCAAATGATTTTTATTAGATGCAAATGATTTTGGATGTACTCTTTGTTGATTCACCATATTATCCAAATGATTGTCACATACTCATTTTAGCACACACTGTTATGATATATGATTAATATGTTTTGCTTTATACGTGCTTTTAATTAGGATGATGACGTGAATTTATACAATATGAGAATGCAATAAAAAATAAATGATGTGCTATATGATATATGATTAAAGGTTAAAATGATGGAATTTTATGGGACCACTGAAAAATGAAAAATTGTACGATGTTGAGATAAAAATTAATTGATGTATCGTCGAAATGATAATTGTATGGTTATGACGTCGATAATAATTGACGATATGATGTCGAGTACGCTTAAATTATTTAAGCATAATTAAGTAAGATAATTAATGGATCATATAAATATTCATACAAATTAAGGTACGTAGGGTTGTTACGTATGTATATGAAATTATACATATAAGAATATGAGATATTAAGATGAGTTATAAGTATATTAGAGTATACATAATTAATAATTATGAATGATTAAGGTAAAGTATAAATAATTAGTACGAATGAAATATATATATATATATATATATATATATATATATATATGTATATATATACGATATAGTACAATTGAATATATTAAATATGTATGCGTATAATGTATAGTACATGTATAATGTATTAAGTATTACAATAATGTAGTGGATGATGATGTAGGATGATGTAATAATGAAATTATGAAATGAGGTGGAATTTAAGAAAATAAGAAAATGAATTTTTAATTTTATTATGTAAGATGGTATATTTTAATTATTAAATAGTTAGTGGAGATTTGAGAAATTGTATTTTATTAGGTATGGGGGATTGTGATAGTGGATGATTATTATATTAGGAGTATTGGTATTTGAAAAAGGAGGTATGAGTATTTGTGTTAGTAGGGTGTAAAAAGAAAGAGAAATAATATTTTATTTGTTAGTAGAAAAAGATGGAGGATTTTAATGATTAAATATTATGTATTGGAGGGTGTATAAGGTATAGAAATATGTATAAATAAGTGTTGATTGGTGGATTTTAAGTTTTGTACGTATAAATATACATATTTGAGGGTTTTAAGGGGCTAGAATCATGTGTGTGAGGGTGTAGGAGCTTATGGTGCATCCGCCCTACACTTAATCTTTTGTTCATATGGTTTTTCACTCCTCATTTGGACATAATACACTTCATTTCCCATTTGGCCAAAAATATCAGTCTCTCCACTCTCCATTTCCTTCTTCATCCTATCATTTCCTTCTTACTTATTCCAAATTTCCTTCTTTATTCATCATAAAAACTGAAATATATCACTTGAATCTTCATCTTTTCTCTTAAAACTTTAAGTCTTAAGCTTGTTCTATATGTGTTCTTCAAGTTATAGAAGAGATATTTCCTTTTCTCTTTTGTTCAAGCAAAAACCAAAGCTTATTCCTTTAAGGGGCTAAATATATTCATCATTTTCTTCTTCTTTGGCTTTGATTCTTCAAGTTCAAGTCAAGTTTATGTATGTTCTTCAAGTTGGCCAAATATCATCTTGCTTTTCTTCTTCTTTAAGGGTTGATCGAAACCTTTTCTTCATGATCTCTAAGTGTAAGGCCAAAACTACTATGATCTATGTATTTTAATGACAAACCGAAACTTTCTTTGATGATTTACTTCACTTTATGTTCGATCTAATCATTTAGCATATGCATGTGTGTTGAAGGTATTGATTTAGCTTTGAGGAAGTCAAAAATGTGAGGATCCTTGTAGATCTGTGACAAGATCAACTTTGGGATGACTTTGAGTCGGATTTGAGTTGTTTGATTTAAGGTGAGTGTTGATAAGTGTCACACCCCAACCCGGTGTAACATGCTCCCGTAGCATAATTAATAACCTCCTAATAAAGGAAATCATTAATTACACTACAAGGGATTTAAATTTTTTTTATAAATTTACTATTCATCAAGCACTATTTATAAGTTACTGCTAAATGAGAAATGAAATATGCTACATAATGAGAAAAGATATCTCAGAGTACGTTATAAAAGTCCAGACTACATCTAGGATAGGACTTTACGAAAGACCCGACCTTAGCCAACTGTAGATCAGCTACTCTTATCTCTCCTCGATTGAACTAGATCCTGTGTTCATCAAATGACAAACGCTGAGTATAAAACTCAGTGGTGCTATAACAATATGTAAGTGACATTTCAATATTCAATAACAACATAATAATATCAACTTTCACATAATATTCATAGAATAAGGTATCATAATCATATAACATCAACTGACATGTTACTATATCAATGTTGAATATTTGACATTAATAGTATAAGAATAAATACCATATGCAATCCTTTGTAACTTTTCCTCCATCCATTGTCATATAAGAGAATCATCGTATACATATATGTGTATGATGCGTATAAATATTTGTTTCATACATCCATCATCATCAATTCTTATATTTTCACCATATGTTGATGATAATGTATGCTTTTGAGAATGTAATCATGTTGTGCACTCTCCCTAAACTCTTTGTAATCTTTTATCTCATTCTGAAATATTGCACGTAAATCCTTTTCGTACTGGATCCTTCTAGGTACCGGTACTCAACTCCCAA
Organism: Dalechampia spathulata; assembly: GCA_948192965.1. Lineage (NCBI taxonomy): Eukaryota > Viridiplantae > Streptophyta > Magnoliopsida > Malpighiales > Euphorbiaceae > Dalechampia > Dalechampia spathulata. Next base: position 13,103 of record CANYBF010115828.1, read on the forward strand.
AGGAGGCAAATATTATATAACTGTAAAGTTCTGTGAACCTCATCTCCCTTAGAAGAGCCATTGTATCTATATGATCCCTTTAAGGGAATCCATTAATTATATGACCTAGTATGTTTCTTTTTCTTTAACATCTCTTTTCTTCTCTTATCCACCTTGTAACTTCTTTACAATGTCATGAATATATCTTTGTGTATGAATGATTCATGTCATGATGTATAAATGATGCTTTAATGGTCATATGCAATAATGATCATATAATACCATTCATAATATAAACTCATTACTTTGCTATCACAAGTAATCAACTGAGAAAACATCATTTCAAGACCTTTAATGGGTCAAGAAGTGAAAAGCACAAACCTGCAATGGACTTCCCCTTATCCAAACCTCTTGGTGATACTTGTAAATCTTACTTCACACCATCTATAATATTACAAAGTATCCATACTTAATAAAAGAAATAATTCATACAAATATTCACTACACATTGCTTTCTTTCCAATCACCTTACAGGTAAGTCTATGACTTAACACAATTAAGCAATAGTAAAGGATTCTTAAGATTGTTCAACTAATACCCTACTTAAATATATATACACTTATGTAATGAACATGTAATTTAAGGATAAAATTAGTAACATAAAAAGATTTCAATGTAAACCAAGTTATAGGTAGAATTATATCCCCTTTTAACCACTTTTTAATATAAAACATTTTACCTTCTAAGACCTTTGCTCATTGTACAAGACTTTTGCCTAAGAAAATAATCTCTAAATTAAATAATTCTTAAACCATTGGAAACTAGACTTAAAGATCTTTCCAACGATATATTACACGCCTCATCCGATAAGGCCTCCAAATGTTGTTGACAAAATCACTCAAAACAAGCCTTTAAAGTCTACATGAGTCATGTACAGCTTACATGAGTCATGTAGAACTCAGCCCTTACCAAAAAAAAAACATGTTTTAGGATGCCCGTGAGCTACACAAGTCATGGAGAACTTACACAAGTCGTGTAAGACTCATCCTCCCCAAAAAAACACATGTTTTTCATCATTTTTCAACACCCAAAACACCCATAAATGGTTCCATAAGCTTCCTAACCTATTCCCATGACCAAAACACTTTAAAAACACTCCCAAAACTTGCTATAAACATCAATTTAATACAATTTAAAGTTCAATCATTCATCAAATACAATTCATCATAGATTTTACTTCATTCAAATCTATCCAAGCATGAGCAACTTTACAATGATTCTAATATTCATGGACATGCAAGAATTCATTCTTCCATTAATCATTAAGCAT
>CANYBF010115866.1:0-18280 GCA_948192965.1 Dalechampia spathulata
TTAGTGGAGTCATTGTCAGTTACTAAAAGTTAGTTTTTCCGTTAGATTGTAATGCCTATTTAAGAGGCTATTTTCTTATCAATTGATGTACAGAAAATTTCTTCTTCATCATTCTGCTATTTTTAAGCTCTATTTATAACAACGCATTCATCAGTTTGGACTTTGTTGAATCCATAAATATATGTAGTATCATATTGCCCCACTTGGGTACAAGCTTATAAGCTCATTTGTTTGTTGGGCTCGGTGACATTACATGCAAGATATGTATTAAGAGGTTGCATTTCTTGAAGGTCTCCTTTGAGAAATAAAATGTTGAGATACGAATTTCATTGTGGGCCTTGCATCCGGTGTAGCACATAAGCAAGAAAATGCCATTGTTAAAACAAACAGTATATCCTGCTTGACAGTTTCGGCTGCTGGAGGAGCCAAACGTGGATCTAATACTTCATTTATCGCATTTTCAGCTGATAACGTCGACCAGAGATGACCTGATAAGAAGTCTCCTGGATGCTTTCCCATTATGGTTTCTAATGCCGCAACTCCAAAGCTATACACATCGCATTTTTCCGTCACCATTGCGGTATGGGCAAGTTCTGTCCAGTAAGCACAAAAATCTTAAAAGTTTCTCTAATGTAAAAATTTGGTGAAAAGAAAGAATTGCATCCAAGATTACCTGGGGCCATGTAACTATAGGTGCCTGCCATAGTTTTTTGATTGGAAGCATCAGGATCTAGCAATACTGCTATACCAAAATCAGAGATAGACGCCTTCATCTCCAAATTCAGTAGGATATTCTTGCTTGATATGTCTCGATGAACGATCGGTGAACTACACTCGTGATGCAAGTAACTCAGAGCATGTGCCATATCTTTGATGATATTTACCCTTTGCCTCCAGTTCAGTTCCACAGCTTGAGCATCATTTCTTAAAGCCTGGTACAAACTTCCTCTTTCCATGTACTCGTAAATCAGAAACATCGATCTCAGATCTAAGCAAAATCCATGTAGTTTCACAATGTTCCTGTGCCGTATTTCTGTCAGAACTTTTACTTCATTTATTAAATGTTGCTTTGCTTCTGAACATCCTAGCTTTTTCAGGGCAACTATTTCCTTTGTGGGTAGTTCTGCTTTGTAGACCTTGCCATGACTGCCAACTCCAATAAGATACTTGTCATCGAAGTTTTTTGTTGCTTCAATGATGTCTTCATATACAAGCCTTCCATCATAACTCCATATAGATAATGGATCTTCATTTGTTCTTGGCTCATCACAGGTTCTCTTGAACTTATTTTTACCAAGAAATACGGTACCCAGAATCAAGAAAGCAAGAATCATGGCGATGGGAAGGAAGATTTTCAAGTAATGGAAAAAAGCTGCCATCTTTTGAGATGTAAAACAAGGACGAAAATCTTGGAATTCACCTTGTATGTTCAAATTATCATAGCATAGATCTTCATTTCCTGTCAATTGCTCTCGGTAAGGCCATAACCGTTCTGGGATTTGTCCCTCCAAAGAGTTATTTCTTAGGTTGATGTATGACCAGTTGAAATGAGGAAGAGAATCGGGAATTTTACCCTGAAGATTATTAAAGCTCAGATCCAAACTCCACAACGTCATGTTCCCAATTACCGAAGGTATCTCTCCACTGATGTAATTATGACTCAGATTCAAGGTATTCAACGTAGCAAGATTGACAATTTCAGGAGGAATGTTTCCATTCAGATGGTTGTGGCTCAATGAAAGATGATCTACAGGTGAATTCGTGAGCTCAATGGGAATATTACCATTGAGAAAGTTGTAGCTGAGATCCAAATCTTTTAAATTTGCCAACTTTCCAATGGAGGAAGGAATCTCTCCATCAAGGAAATTATGACTCAGGTATAGAGTCTCCATGAAATCAAACTTGCCTACTTCGATGGGTATACTTCCATTCAGTTTGTTTTGGCTTAAAGATAAATACTCAAGACCGGAACAGCTCGTAAGATGAACTGGGATCGGCCCAGATAACTCGTTTCCTGAGAGATCTAGATGTATGATGTTCCCTGCTGTGATTTCAGGAGGAATTAGACCAGAAAGTTTATTGTTTGAAAGATCCAGAGAACTCAAGTTGGATAATTGCATCAACTCGGCTGGTATTGAGCCTCCTGATGATAGAAAAGTTGAACTGAGGGATAAGGATCTCAGTTTGGTCAAATTACCAAGAAACGAAGGGATAGGACCAGTCAGATTGTTGAAATTCATGTTCAAATATGTAAGATTGATTAACAAGCTAAAATCTGATGGGATTTGGCCAGCCAGATGATTTTTACTAATATCCAAATGAACAAGATTTTCCAGGCTCCCTATTCCAGGAAAGATTGAACCAGTGATTTGATTATTTGAAAGGTCAAGCTCGGTCAACTTGGTAAGATGTGCAAGTGATGGAGGAAGCTCACCTGTAAGATTATTAGAAGCAAGATTCAAGAATGTGAGATTTGAAAGCTGACCTAGCTGAAACGGAATATGCCCAACGAGTCCACTCAGACCAAGATTCAAATCAGCAAGATTTGGGAATGAAGAAAAGTTGAACTTGCTAATGTTCGACCCAACGATGCATTTTCGAGGCGGGTAAGATATCTTAACGACGCGGCCAGCATCATTGCAAAATACTCCAGGCCATGAGCAATATGCAGAAGAGTTTACAGTTCGGTCACACCACCACCATCCACTGCTGAGAAGAGCTTCTCGTTCCAAATCCATGGCCGACGAATCTAATTCTGCCATGAGATTCAGAACGAGTGGAGCGGCAACCATGGCTAAGATGACACACCTTGAAGGTACCATTGCAAAATGCTTTCACTTGATGGATTCAAGCTCAATCATCAGGCCTTTTTCATCATTAGAGACTGCAAAAGCTGGGGCTGACTTATCGTTGACGTGCATCCGTTATAGTAGACTGGCATCATCTTGGTTGGTTAAATGAAATGCGAAGCGTTGACTTTGAATCCACTGTATTGTCATTTTGGTCGTTTTGTTGAAACGTGTTGAATGATTCAAAGTGCTGTTAGTGGAGCTATTTTCTCTTTTCCAGCTTTCGTATTAGTGGCTTATTGTTAGCTAAATTTGTTTTGTATTAGCTGTAAGTTTGTTAATTATTCATGTATTTAAGTAGTTTGATATCAGTAAAATAATTGCTCAGATTAAAAATATTTTATTTCTTACTTTTCTTTGCAACCAGACCAACACGTTTCTTAAGTTGCTGCTATCCTTTCTTCCTCCACACAGCAACCTTGGAAAATTTTTTATTTAGTATGAATCAAAAAAATATTTCCAATTTCATGTGTTGTGACCATCTTTTTAATTGGCTCGCATTGGCATTAAAAATTAAATAAATTAGATATTGCCAGCATGCCTGCCTCCCGTATCCCTTCTACCTTATAGTAATAATAATAATAATAATAATAAATACATAACTAATTATAATACAATCTTAAATATTACATTATTATTAATATCAATATTACAATTATTATTAATTAATAATATTGTTAATAATTATTATTTATTAATATTAAAATTATTAATATGAATATTAATATTAGTATTATTAAAATTATTATTATTATTATTATTAAAATTAGTCTAATATAATACAACACTACTAATAATTAATAATATTAGCAAACAAAATGAAATAATTATATAATATACAATACTACTAATAATTATTAAAATTATTAATATTAATATTAATTAAAATTATTGTTAATTAATAATTTTAATTAATTTTAATATTAATAATTTTAATAATTATTAGTAGTATTGGATATTAAAATTATTATTAATTAATGATAATAATATTATTAATTATTATTAATATTAAAATTCATATAATATAATATAATACTGTTAATAATTAATAATATTATCAAATACTAATAATAATTTCATGTAATCATTTTTTCATCATTATAATATAATTATTTCATTTTATTTTTTAATATTATTAATTATGAGTAGTATTGTATTATATTAGACTAATTTTAATAATAATAATAATAATAATTTTAATAATACTAATATTAATATTAATAAATAATAACTATTAACAATATTATTAATTAATAATAATTTAATATTAATATTACTAATAATGTAATATTTAAGATTGTATTATATTAGTCATATTGTATTATTAATTAGTTATATATTTATTATTATTATTATTATTATTATTATTATTACTCTAAGGTATAAGGGATATGGGAGGCAAGCATGCTGGGGAAATTGAGCCACTCAATTGTCCGCTGGTTTTACCAGCGGGTAATTTTTTTGACTTTTAATGTCACGTAAATATCACGTAATTGACTGTCAGTTAAAATGGTGATCAATCCAGAAAATACATCAAATTAAGAATTTTTTTTTATTCATATTAAATAAAGAATTTTTAAATTTTTTTACATAAAAAGTAGAAATTACCCGCAAGCTTGGACCATATAATACATAAATAAATATATATATATATATATATATATATATATATCATGTGTATGAAATTTGAAAATTCTTATATAAGTTTTACAATTTATAATTTTTAAATTTTACAATTTATAATTTTTAAATTTTAGGAATAAAAAATAAATAATATTTTAGTAGGAAATGTAAGACTGTAATGAATATATATTATAACAATAAATTAATAAAAAAAACAAAATTCAATATAAAAAATTTTGAAATAAATTATAATAATAAACTGTCATTAAACCATATTACAAAAATGAAGAAGGTATAAATTACGAAACCTATAGACTCATTATTTATGTCTGAAATTTGAAATCATAATCATATCAAAAACATATTCTTAAATATTTATTTGTTTATTCCATTTTGTAGGAAGTAAGCATATACATGTAATGTAACCTGGATTTGGAACAGCCTAAGGAATGATGCGGGTGTATTCCAGTGATAGATGATGAGAGTAATGGCCACTTTGGCAGGTCAATCAATCATCAGAAAGAAAGCAAATGGGAAGAGAGGAAACAACAGTAATGATGAAATGATTGTGACCCATAAAGTTCAATTTTAACACTTTCTTGATAAAACTATCAAGCTCTCTTCTGGGTGCATCTACAACACTTTTGTCCTTTTCCTTGTGTAGCCTTTCTATGTACAGAACCTATAAGATTTTTAAAAAAAGAAAGAAAGAAAGTATTTGAAGAAAAAAAACCACCAAGTGCCATATGCCACCCAAGAGAAAGGCAAAAAAAGGTAGGAAATGACGCCAAGAAAAATGGTTTCAACCAGAACAAAATGTTCTATCATACTCGATAATAACATCGAAGGATAAATGTGAAGATGGGTTTCGCTTATTTCTCCAAGATTTGTGGGCCTCTGTACATCTCTCCAACCATTTTGAACCCTTCTGGCTGCTGTCCTATTTCTCCAAGCCATGCATACCCATCCCTCTCTTCTTCACCCACACAGGCCCCATCCACTGCATTTTCAGGCAAATAATTTAGTAAACAACTTAACCTCACGGTGAACCATGGTAAACTCTCACCAAATATTACTCTATTTAAAAATTTTTATTTTTAAAAAACCAAACCAATATCGTCAGTTTCAATTTAGCTTTTTGGTGAAGTTCAATTTTGCTCATCATCCATGAAGAACATGAATATATGGGAAATGGTACCTGAGAAATTGCTGAATGGGAAGTCAGCATAGTATGTGCAATGCCGACCTTCGGGGTCTGAGTATGGTGGGCCAAGCACATCTAACACTGCACAAGCCGTTGCTGCTGTGAAACAATGCATGTTGCCTCCATCAGCCGGATAGAGGATGCAGGGGTTGCAGGGTGCTGTGAAGTCGGAGTTAATCTTGACCTTAGCCAGCCTCACTGGAGATTTTTTGATGTCAGGCTGCTTCGATTCAAGTTGCTCTACTCCAGGCTGCTTCAGTCTGGGCTGCTGCATATCAGGTTGCTTCAGTTCAGATTGCTGGAAAGCAGGCTGCTGCATTTCGGGTTGCTGGACAGCAAGTTGCTTCACTGCATTGACAAAGATCAAAGGGAAATTTCATTTTCAGACTAAAAAAACGAGAAACGATGAAATTTCCATCATGTCGACTTCCAGCGAAGATTTAGCATGCTTCAACGAAGTTATATTTCATAATGTCGCAAAACACCCAGGATATGCCAAATTGGTGAAGAAGATACCACAAAACTAAGCACGTTTCACTGTTACCTCCTGTTTTTCTTTTCAATGTTATGAAAAGAAACAAAGCCTGTTGCAACGATCTTAAGAACCATAAACAAGCATACAAATTCTATGCGTACAATGATTACTTGCAAAATAAGTTCCCGCTTACCTTCAGAAGGATTCACCACAGCAGAACTGTTGCATGGGCCATCAACCACCCAGTCATAAGATTTGATGTGCATTTTTCCAAACAGTAGCTTGCTAAATACGGTCATTCCAGGATGATTATGAAGAGGAATGACACCTGAGGGAGGGAAGCAGAAGATGCCAATCTGTAACGGCCAAAAAGAAAATCATAGATCCCAAATCCAAAACATAATTCTCCGGCTGACAACTAGTTTGGTCCGTTCAAAAGCTCAACATACCGAAAACTTGTTACATTCATGGATATGAAGGTATCGTATAGCGTTTGTTCCAGGAGGAGGTGGACGAAAATATGGCATTTCAGGGCTCAGACCAACATTCTCTGGTTTGATCTCATCTGGAAAAGCCATGAATTAAACAAATGACAAGATAATCATAAAACAGTAAAAGACAATATTACATTAATTTTGCAGAATCTGAATCCATGATGTCATTCTTTTACATTTTGTATAAAGCCAAATACTGGTAAAATAAAACGTAAAACAAATGATGAAATTAACAAAAAGAATAGAATGACTTATTTAAAGAAAATGGCGAAATATGTACAAAAAAATAATTAAAAAAAAAAGGAACGTACTATCTGAAGGAAGACATGGTACACTGCTGAAGGAAAAAAAAAAGTGGTACCAACTCGATTTTACTTGTTTATTTGATTGCTTCAGATTACAGAAACGGTTAAAAACAGAAAGAAACAGAAAATTGTGATTAAAATCTACCTTGAAAATTTTCTTACCGCAGATCAGGCCAAAACAACTAATATACATGTAAGTTCGATTTTCCAGTGGAGGAACTGGGTAAAGGTTAAAAAATGTTACTAAAACGACAGACTCGCAATTCACTAAATGACACAGCTTACAGCTCAAAGAAATCCTATAAATCATTTGTTTACACAAAATAACTCAAGTTCCCATAAAGAGCAACAATGTCGACCTGACCATACTAACGTATCATTCCATGATAACTACTGACAAAGAATCGTTTCTCTTCGTGGCATTTAACAAATCCCCTTATCGGAATTGACAGGAAAAAGAAAAGGGGAAACGAGGAGATGTGATTACCAGGAGAAGTAATAAATTTTAATCCCAATCGTTTGGATTCGAAAATTAAAATGAAATTGCAAAAATGAAAATGAATAGAATTATGGCATACCCAAAACCGTTCTTAGCTTTTCAATTTTATCAGGAGGTGGAACAACTCCTGGTTCGCTAATGCTAAACACATCCTGGCAAGTGTCATAGAGCTTTTGCAATGGAGAAGTTAAAGCCGTCTTCTTGTTAGGCTTTCGCCGAGCCTTTTTCCCTCCTTCTTTGCTATTGGAATTGGATTTTGGATTGCTGACAGTTTGGTTCTTATGTTTATCCAATTCACTCAATTCCTTTCCCTTCCCTTTCTTTCTAGCCATACTCGTTTCAATCCCCATTATGAGACTCGCTAACAATTCAAGGGAGAAAAAAAAAAAGTATCAAAAACAAAATGCAAAATTTCGAAATGGGTACTCAGGAATTGAGCAGAATTCTCGAAAGTCAACAGAAAAATGTGAATATGGGTATTAAGAACAAATGAAAAAAACAAGATATCACAAAACAGATTTTCTGTAAAAAGAAAAAACAAACAGAAGGGTGGTAGTAAAATTACAAAGCCAAGTACGATAGAACTTGGTGTATGGCTTTTCAGTATAAAACAGTAAAAGAAGGGGAAAGATGGAAGTAAAAAGAGAGAGACAGAGATGGAGACGATGTGAAAGGGAGCATGAAGAAGATGGAAGGAAGGGAGAAGAAAGAGGGTATTAAATGGGAGGATAAATATCGAAGATAAATAGTAAGCTTGAAGAGAAAAAAAAAATACAGTTGGTTGATTTCAACGAGAGAAAACCAGGGGCCATTGCTTTGCTTTCCTATGGGCTATTCCTGATTACCAGTCATATTATATCATATTTTAAAACTATCCCGTATTTATAATTTTGCCCCGCCTTTTCTTTTGATTTTCTTATTTTTCCAATAAAACATTTCTTTTCTTTTCTTTTCTTTTCCTTTCCTAAATTTCTCACTGTTGTAGAAGTATTTTTACATTTACTTTCAATGCTAAAGTCAATTGTCGAGATATTATTGAAATTATCAAAAATACCCACAGCTCTATAAAATTGAAAAATTGACCCTTAAATCCATAAATCATTGGAATGTATTGATATTTATTAACAAATATGACATGGCATGCCATATTTTATAACTTTGAGATTTTACTGAATCAATCTTTTCAAACAATGAATTTCGTAGAATTTTTAAAAATTAATTTCAATTAAATACAATTATTTAATATTCGCAAGTAAATTGCAATTATTTCCAAACAGAAAATGGCAGTGAATTAAAAGTTATTACAGCTTTTGTTTCCTTAAATCTTAAACCTGGTACAAACATTCTGATTGAATCAAATCGGGACATATTTTTAATTTATTTATTCATTTATTAATCGCAAAATCTATAATTAAAACCCTACGTGCTATATTTTATCATGGAATATTTACAAAAGCATCCCTCATTTTAAAATAACATGCATTTTCTTTTATTATTTAAAACTATATATTCTGCACTCCTCTCGTATTTATTTTGTTTTAGCGACGGATTTTGTCTGATACTGATTCCCTTTTTCAGTGTTTTTGTTTAACTACAAAAAACTAATAATTATACTTATGATTTAATATTTGAAGTTGTGAATGTAATCAGCACAGCTGGAATATCTATGAAATTAGCATTAAATAAAAATTGAATTTATAACATACTATATCATATAAAATCTTAAAAGAGATTCACAGTATCTTATATAATTTATATGCATTGAATGTTTCTTAATATGTTGGAAAATGGAGAATATCAAATAAATATAATCGAATACCTTATGAGAGTCATATAGTTAATCAGATAGCAATATTGATGGTGGTATGTATTTAATGGTTTTGATTTAACTAATATTTGGCAAAATGAAGTTTCAAAGGTTGACCTTCATATTCTAGACTAGTTTTTATACTTTAATAAAATAATTATTCAAATGTTTATAAATTATTTGTAATATCTCAAATATTTCATACTCATTCCTCTCAATTATTTATTTAGATCTTATTTTTACTTATTTCAATTTTAATTGTTCAATACTATAAAATTCCATTATATTAACTAAATATTTTTAAAATAGTAATAATGTTACAAAAAATTAAAAAAAATACGATTTCTGAATAAAATTCATATTATATTTAATTAACAGCAAATGGTCATTCTCCCTTCTGTAAAAAGTGCGACTATAAATTCTGTATCACCTCCTTCCTCCAGCAGTTTCTCTTTCGCGCTCTCTCTCTTTTGCAGTGATGACAGACGGTCACCTCTTCAACAATATATCTCTAGGAGGCCGCGGCGGCACCGTATGCTCTTTCTCATACTGTCTTTCTCCGTGACCTCCTCTTCTTATCATGCTGTTCATGAATGAGCTAGTTAAATTGAAATATATGTTTTGGTTTTGTCTTTCGAGATTTTTTAAATATTATGCGAGTGAAACCCTAATTTTTAAGAACATGAAAGATGCTGCTGCTACTCTGTTAGTATTTATATTTGGTGAAATTAGAAGCAATGAATTACTGTTTTTCCATTTCTTAGTATCCTTGTTTTATAAAACCCTAACTAGTTTTGCTGTTCAATTTTTATTCAATTCGAAACTCTAGTTTCTTCAAAACAACGACGTTTTTGTTTTACTGTGAATTTTTGGTGCTATCTCAACTTCTCTGCAAGGTGTTGCAGTGTATTTGCTGAAGTTATGCGTATATTTATGTCTTTTTATATCTGATAAATGTTTGGATATTCACCATCCCTATTGCATCCACCTTGATTAGTTGCTTCGGTTTTTGTTGAATCCTAATTATTTATTTCGAGGACTGCTTCTACGTCAGCTTTTCTGTATTTAACTTTTCAATTTAGCTAATAAGATGTTTAGATAAGTAGAAAACTGAAACTCATTAGCAAGGTTCGTTTGGTTAACTCATGAATTGCAGAACCCTGGGCAGCTTAAGATACATTCAGGGGGAATACTGTGGAAGAAACAGGGAGGGGGTAAAGCAGTTGAAGTTGATAAAACTGATATTGTAGGATTGACATGGATGAAGGTACCAAGGACAAATCAACTTGGTGTTAGAATCAAAGATGGGTTGTTCTATAAATTCACTGGATTTCGAGACCAGGTAAACCTCCATTATTCTCTTCCGTACTCTTCTCTTGTTATTTGTTATTAAGTTGCATGCTCTGTCTCACGTTTTAAAAATCATATCACTCGATAAGGCTTCTCATTATATGGAATTAAGTGTCGACATTGCCTCTCTCACATCTCTGCTGTGATCAGCAGCTGCTTGTTATATCGGGGTATATATATGGTTATATCGGTAGCTTAGGACTTGTATTCAGTAATCAATTAGTTGCATCTTTGTTGTCTTATGTAGACCTAACAGTTGTGATGTTTTCCCTTCTGATATTTATGGAACATGTTTTCAGTTCTCTGATAATTCTTCAATGTGATGTTATTTTCTTTCTCATTGTTTCCCTGCAGGATCTTGCAAACTTGACCAACTTCTTCCAAAGCAATTGTGGATTATCAATTGAAGAGAAACAGCTTTCAGTCACTGGTCGTAATTGGGGAGAGGTCGATTTAAATGGTTGGTGACTTGGTCTTTGGTCATTTCTTTTACTTAATTAGTTTCATTTTCATGTAACCTTGTAGCTTAGTATGTGTGTTTGTTCCCCTTTATATTCTTTATGATGGTCCTTTTAGCCTTTTTAGGTTGTAATTTCTTTGTGTCAATAACATTCTTTGGTCTGTTTTTCTCGTCTTGATAAGTTTTTTTTGCCCTTTTTTTGTCAGGTAATATGCTTACCTTTTTGGTTGGCTCAAAGCAAGCATTTGAGGTATCTTTAGCAGATGTTTCACAAACACAAATGCAAGGGAAGAATGATGTCATTTTGGAGTTTCACGTGGATGACACTACTGGAGCTAATGAGGTATGTTTGTATGGTTATGCTGCCTGACCATGGGGATTCTGAACATTTAATTCAATTGCAGCCCAAGTGGCACTTTACCTTTGCTCTACCAATTAATAAGTTTGTAATACATTTCAGTTGGAAAATAATTGCTAATTATTTCATGGTTAATTTCAAGTTTATTGGTGTTGTTCCCACAGAAAGATTCACTGATGGAGATAAGTTTTCATATACCTGGCAACAACACCCAGTTTGTTGGTGATGAAAATCGCCCTCCTGCTCAGGTGAGTTATTTCTTTACTTGGTTCTTTTAATACATTCATTTTTGTAAACTTATCGTTTTAACAAAACTGGAAAGTATGAATTAAAAAGCTCACATTTGTTTTTCTGTCTACTAACATATATTGTTCATTTATTTTGTACAAGGTTTTCCGAGACAGAATAATGTCCATGGCAGATGTTAATCCTGGAGGTGAAGAAGCAGTCGTTACATTTGATGGTGTTGCAATTCTGACTCCTAGGTATAATGGTGAATGATAGATATTACATGCACATCCATACATCTATTTTGCTGGCCACTTCAATGAATGATCATGACACATTGTATCTTCAGCTGTTGCATTTATCCACGCTGATTCCTTTCTATTTATATCATTGTTATGTAGGGGTCGGTACAGTGTGGAACTTCATTTATCATTCTTGCGACTCCAGGGACAGGCCAATGATTTCAAAATTCAGTACAGCAGTGTTGTTCGCCTCTTTTTACTTCCAAAGGTTGTATTCTTTGTTTCTGGTGGATATAGTTGTTTTTGTGCTTGCCTTAAACTGTTGATGCCTGTTATTGCACATCTGCCTGTTTGCTATATGACTGTCATGTACCATCTATCTTTGTTGTCTGGGAAGCATTTGCAGTCCTGTTTTGACAACCCATCTTATTGAAAAATTTTATATGATTTCATTTATTCTGCAGTCTAATCAGCCACATACCTTTGTTATTGTCACTCTCGATCCACCCATTCGCAAGGGTCAAACATTGTATCCACACATTGTCATGCAGGTATTATTTGTCTTGTTGTCTTTAGTCATTTGTTTGGTCTTCTTTCAATTGTTTTTTCTTCATGCAGTTAAATTTGTCATTTATTTTCTTTGTATTTTTTATCTACATGCACTCAATTCTTGTCCTTCTATTTTCTGTAGTTTGATACTGACTCTGTGGTCCAAAGCAATTTGACAATGAATGAAGACCTCCTGAATACAAAGTACAAGGGCAAGTTGGAAACATCTTATAAAGTAATTGCAGACATCCTATTTTTCTTTTTTCCCCTTCAAAATTTTAAAATTTTTAAACAGTAACTTGCAAATTCTTTGTACTAACTCATGATGCCATTGCATAATCTATTACTTTCATCATACAGGGACTCATCCATGATGTGTTCACAACAATATTGCGAGGCTTATCTGGTGCTAAAATGACTAAACCAGGTAAATTCCGTAGCTGTCAAGATGGTTATGCTGTGAAGTCATCATTGAAAGCTGAAGATGGTCTCTTATATCCACTTGAGAAAAGCTTTTTCTTCCTACCCAAACCTCCAACCCTCATTCTTCACGAGGAGGTAGCTTTTTCTTTTCGTGTTTTTCTTTAATCTTCAATTTATTCATGGTCAGGAGTGCCAGTTTTTACTTTAATGTGTATCTGAGTCTCTCAAATAAGTATCAATATTAGCCTATTTCTGATATTCTTCTGTTGGTTATTTGTTCTAGATTGATTTTGTTGAATTCGAGAGGCATGCTGCTGGTGGCTCAAATATGCATTACTTCGATCTCCTTGTAAGACTCAAAACTGAGCAAGAGCATCTGTTTCGGAACATTCAGAGGAATGAATACCATAATCTTTTTGACTTCATCAGGTTTGTTGGCTTTCTTGTCTGCTTTGCAAAGAGTGGTAGTGCTTTAGTTTTTTTAACTTCTTGTTTTCCAATTATCTATACAGCGGGAAGGGTCTGAAAATTATGAACCTGAATGATAAGCAAACCACAAATGGTGTGGCTGCCGTTCTTCAGAATGATGATGACGATGCTGTTGATCCTCATCTTGAGCGCATTAAGAATGAAGCTGGAGATGAGAGTGATGAAGAGGTGAAAATCTAGATTTATATAAACTTTGTGGCTTATCTTCAAGAAGCATAGAACCGATGATTTGTAGTTGGCGAATTCATTCTATCGTGCAGAATTTGTCATTTTTTGTGCAAAAACGATCAAAATTAGATACTCTATCAAATTGTTTTCACGCTTTGCTTGGCTGCTTTGGCATACCCAAACTTTTTTGAGATGACTTTTGATGCTGATTCATGAATCATATACCATTAGGATTCAGATTTTGTTGCGGACAAAGATGATGGGGGCTCTCCGACTGATGATTCTGGAGACGAAGAATCTGATGGCAGTGAAAGTGGAGATGGAACAGAGGCAAGCTCTTATAAATTATTTTATTCTTGAAGTTCATTGAAAATAATTATTGGAGTATATTTTATTTCACTGCACCTCCTGCTAAGATGAATGGCTAATTTCAGAAGCACGTGAAAAAAGAATCTGCAAAGGAGCCCTCATCTTCTAAGGCAGCTCCCAAGAAAAGATTAAAAGATGGAAATGATGATCCTAAGAAGAAAAAGCAGAAAAAGAAGAAGGATCCAAATGCACCAAAGAAGGCTATGTCTGGTTTCATGTTCTTCTCGCAGATGGAAAGGGAGGTAGGCCTCTGAAAACATATTATAATAGTTTAAAATGCATGCCTCAGGTTCTAACTTCTTCAGGGTCGGGCTTGGTGCCCTTTGGCCTTTTAGTCAAACAATATCACCTAGGGCTCTGGCTGTTGTTAATGTTGTCATGTTGACTGGTAACAGAATGTTAAGAGAAATCATCCTGGCATTGCTTTTGGGGAGATTGGAAGAATACTTGGAGATATGTGGAAGAAGATGTCACGTAAATTTATTCTCACTATGTTCCTTTTCTTTTTTCTTTCATGTTATTTTTTTTGCTTGATTATTTGGTTCTGCCGTGTTCTTGTATTGAAGTCTTTCTGATTCTGAACTTAATTGAATGCAGCGGAGCAGAAGGAACCTTACGAAGCAAAGGCTCGAGCAGATAAGAAACGGTATAATGAGGAGGTCAGTGGTTACAAGAACCCCCAGCCGATGGATGTTGACTCAGGAAATGAGTCTGATGGCTAATAATAGATAGATTGATCGATACCAATAGTACGGTGAGATGGATTCTTCTTCATGCTGAGCCTGTTTAAAACTATTTTTGCGTTGTGAATTTGTGGGAATGGATACTTTCAACTCGTAGCATGTATTGACGCTGCGAGGGAGAAAAAGACCTAAAAAAATGCAATCTTCCCGATCTAATCTAATGTAATTCTATAAATATTTATTTACCAATTTAATATGGTCTCCTTTATTCTATACTTGAAATTGATAATTCTATTGCCTATTTCTTAATATATCACTATTTCTGTTTTTATACAAAAATATTTTTATTTTTTTATTATTCTTTTATATATTAAAAATAGAAAGGTTTTAAAAAGTTCTTATAATTAAATTCTAACTATTAATTTTAAATTATTTTAATTTTAATTAGCACCAAGATTTTGATATCATAACATGGGCCTATTAATCTAAGAGCTATTTAAGGATTGTTAACATCTATAACAAATTGATTGTTTTTTAGATTTTCTAGTTTCTTTTTAACTTCTTGTATTCATTTGAGTAATGAGAACTAGCAATAAAATCTAAAGGTGTTTAAAGAATTAACACGATTAATAACAAACAATCTTATTAATGGATCCTTACCATCATTATGATTTAGATGAAAGCAATCAATACGAGGATAAGTATTAAATATCAAAATGCAATATACATAATAAATATAATATTAAGCACTTAATTTATTTGATTTAAACTTTCAAAATTTTAATATAAACATATTAATTAATATGATATAAATATAGACATATACGTTGCAATAGATTAGGTTTATTAAGCTTTCGTAATAAAAACTTTACATTGTTTCTTGCCTGTCACTAATAATTATCTTAGAAGGTTGAAAATTCTTCTGTCTCGGATGCCCTCTCTCTTCTTGTTTTAGGGTCTTATTATGAGCATTCCTTCCAAATTCAAACAATTTAGTAACATCACGTTAAGGTGTATGAGAGTTGAGAATATGATCCAGAAACCGAATAATATGGTTGATGAAAACTAGAGTTTTTTTCTGCTTCTCCACAATCACGATATTCCTTGTAACTCATAATATATTCGTCAGACACAACTCTTCCTGCTTCTATGAGTTCTTGCTTTAAGCTTCTAACCACTAGAATATTAGTAAAATCTAACAGATATAATTTATCTAAAAACTTTTCAATAGTAGAAGACATATAAACACAACTAAAAGATTGAACAATTGAGAGATTAAAAGACTATAGATTTTATTAAGGGTTTTTCGAATACGAATTTGGAGATATGTGATCACCAGCATCAATATGCTTCCATTCCAGCACTTTGGATATTCATCTCATGAGGTTCTTCATCCTCTTCCTCTAACTTTTATCTCTGCAACTCAAGTTGCAATTTCTTTTCTTCAGCAATCCTTTTCCAAAGCCTAAAAGTTTTAGCTTGGAAATTCAGACTTGGATATTTTTCTTCGATCCTGAAACATAAATCAATTGCTTGCTGACGCCTTTCTTCGAATTTTAGATCTCTAGATTCCCCTTGAGGTAAACTATCAAACTTCATAGACACGAACTGTAATAGCCTGATTAGATGACTGTTCTTACAGAATGAGCATCGAAAAGGTAGATGCACCTTTTTGGTATGGATAATATCTATCTAATCACTTAAGCTATTCTTGATTGCATAGTCCCATACCTGCACAATCTCAAAATCACTCAACTATGTCACATCCTTATAAAGTTTCAAGATCCCTTTTCTTTGGGTATAGGATCAGTTCATTCATATGCCCCTCTGCCTAAAAGCTTGCCAAGAGCCACTCCTTATCCATGCTCTTTTGGCACCAGCATCCATTCCCTCCCCTTATCAGCCCCGGGTGTCACACGAACATTCTCCCATCTCTTAGGATTAAAAAGTTGTAATTATAAACTATTTTTTCTAACACTTCTTTGAACGTTTCAATGTGAATACCTTTATTGATGGACTCTTTATGCTCATACATCCTCCATTTGACCCTCATGTTATCTTTGTCAAGCTTTTGGGGTTTTACTAAGTTGTAACATGAAACTTGATATAGTTCCTATAACTAGTAAGAATATTTGAGAGTCCCATCTTCTTCATACTCCAAGACTATACTAGTTATCTGGAACGTGATTAACCCATATATGGATCTTAACTTTTTTATCATCATCCTCACAATGCTTGGTAGATCCTTTATTGGCTATTCTAGATCAATTTCCAAAACATTTACTAATCCAACATCTATCAATTTAAGGCTTTCCACCACTTTTTTTGATTCTACATGAAGACTAAGCCATCCATGTTACGCCCGCGTCTAGGACCCTAGGAGTTTGTATGTTTACACGTATGTATACGTGTATAAATATGTGTATGTGTTTACGTGTATAAGTATGTGCATGCGTATGTGAATATGTGTCTGGATTGCATTGGATGAATGTGTATGCGAATGCCTTCTTGGAAATGTATGTGAAATGTATGTATGTATGAATATATTATGCGAATATGCGTATGTGTTTGAGTTTGATTGTGTGTTGTCACCTTATCGGGAAGCGTGCCTTCCCGGTTGGATGAGGGATGATGAGTATTTGTGTTTAGATTGGTGTTTGGAAGTGCGTTTTAGGTTGGTTTGAGTGTGAGACAGGTTTCGGGCATTGAGGCTTGCCAATAGGCAAGAGTGTGCCTGAAAAGTGTTTGTAACGACTCGTGACGTGGCATCACGACTCGTTACAGAAGGTTTTGTGAGTGTGTATAGAGGAATTGTTACTGTAACAACTCGTGAAGGGGTCAGCACGACTCGTTACAGTAGGTTTTGTCTAGGACAGATGAGTTTTTGGTTGGGCACGACTCGTGAGGGAGTGCACGAGTCGTTACAGTGAGTTTGGGCTTGTTTCTGAAGGATTTTTAGCCTTCATGAGTAGTGTCACGAGTCGTGAAGGGTATTGCGTGTCGCTTCCCACAGGCAATTTTGGGGTGTCACGAGTTGTGACATAGCTGTCACGAGTCGTGATAGGGGTGTCACAAGTCGTGACAGAGCTGTCACGAGTCGTGACAGTGTTTTTGACGTCACTTCTTTGACTTTTTTGAGTGTTTTTAATCGAGCTTCCTTCACAAGTTTCTTCATTTCTCCCATTCTGAAATTCCTTACACCCTACGTATTCTTCCATTTCTTCCTTCTTAAATTACCAAAACCCTAGGGGAAGCAAGATTGAAGTTAGAAGTGATCGTGTGGAGGCTAGAGGCTTGAGTTAGAGTCTTCTTGTGATTGAGGTTTGTGCTAAATGGGTTTATTTGTATTTGTTTCTGTTCATGTGATGCTGTTGATTCTATTATGGCTTCTTTTGCTATTTTAGTAAGCAAATGAGGTTTTTAAGGGAATAATCCCTGAGGCTATGTTCTTATTGTTATTGTATTGAGTGGTATTGATTGCTTACTAAATTGTATGGAAGTGTATTGATATTTTGAATGAATGGTTGATGGATATCAATGTGAGATTGATCTTTTATTGATTGGTATGGAATTGTATTGAATGTTAATGGCTTAACATGTGGAATGAATGCTTAATGCATTGGAAAGAGAGAAATGAGGAGGAAAGAGAAAAGAAAGGGGGAGTGTCGAGTGCAGAGCGATGCTCTGGGCACACTGGGTCAAAAA
>CANYBF010116093.1:0-17149 GCA_948192965.1 Dalechampia spathulata
CTTGCTTCCTTACGTGTTTAGGGACCCTAACTAGTGCCAAATTGTCTCTAAATCCTAAGGATTTAATTAATTAAGTGTTTAATTAATTTTTGGAGTGATTTTGGCAGAGTTTAGCCTTGCCTTTTGGCAATTTCGGGATCCATTTTCTGAACCCTGAGCTCTATATTTATAGAGCAATTTTTGGGCATGGCAATTTTGTAATTTTCCCCCAGATTTGAAAAATTTCAAAACTATGAGCGCCACATATAGGGCTATGTGCGCAACATATAGCCTATATGCTACGCACATAGTCTTACATGTGTAGTACATAGTTTGGAACCCATCACATGGGGCCCACTGTTGTTGCTTCGGGATGTGTACCCTAAGCCTATAAGCGTTATTCGACGTAAGGAACAACTTTGTAGAATAAAGTTTTTCCAAATTCGGTCTCGAGAAGGCTCCCGATCAAACGTCTTTACTATGCAACGTGCGTAGCCTATAGGGCTATGTGCTACGCATGTTGCATTTTTGACCTATGTGCTCCGCTTCGTACGGGTGGAACGGGATATGATCCATAGGTCCACGGAGATGCAAACGACATTCTGAGTCACTTTGTAGTTTTAAGTTTTCCCAAATTCGGCTCCGAACATCGAGTTTGGCTTAATGGGTCTGTTTTGGGCCCAACAGGCCTTTAGGGCCAAAAAGTGGCATTCGGGATGCCGTGAGTCGTGCCTTGCGTAAGTACTAGTGGAAATGTGTTTTGTGTGTACAGGACACTCAAAATTGGCTAAGTCAGATAGTGGGCCCACCTATGCACTATTCATGATGAATAGTACTCCGATGAGCCCCATAGTATAAAAGGGCCTAGAAGGTGGCAAACAGCATGCCAAGCGCTTTGCCTTGAGTAAGGCAACATATGGGATGTGTTCTGTGTGAAAAGAACACTCAGAATAGATTATAGTGGGTAGCAGGCCCCACTAAGGCTTGGTGGGCCCCATAGTGCAGTGGTCCCAGAATGTGGCATTTGTAATGCCATAGAGGTATGCCTTGCGTAAGGCAGCGGCAAAGTGTATCCTGTAAGTACAGAATATACAGAATAGGCCAATGGGGGAAGCGGGCCTTGCCTGTATACTATTCATAGTGAATAGTAGTGACCTAGGTTCAAAATGCAATATTTTGCATTCTATATATTCTACCATGCATAGGCAGGTGTGAAATGTATTCTGTATGCATAGAATACATAAAATAAGCTATCAGGGGCAATGGGCCCCGCTGGTACCTTTAGTGGGCCCTGCAGCGTGGTGGGCTCGGATGGTGGCATTTGCGGTGCCAAGCGTTGTGCCTTGCGTAAGGCTATTGGAAAATGTATTCTGCAAGTAGAGAATACATAGAATAGGCTGATGAAAGTAGTGGGCCCCACCTATGCACTATTCATGATAAATAGTGTCCGAGGCCCAAAATGCAATATTTTGCATTCTGCGAGCTCTGCCTCATGTAGGCAGTAATAGGGCATGCTCTGTGTGTACAGAGCATCCAGGATAGCTAGTAAAGGTGGTGGGTCCCATCGGTGCACTATTCATGGTGAATAGTACCTATGTCAAAAATGCAATATTTTGCATTTCGAGTGGTTTGCCTTCCGTTGGCAATAATGAAGTGTGTTTTGTATGTACAGAACACTCATAATAAGAAAATGAGTGGCGGGTCTCGCCAGGCGCCATGGTGGGCCCCACTAACTCTTAGGTGTTCTGTGCACCAGAATACATAGGGGAAGCCGTAAAGGCCTATGTGCCTAATCGGGGTCGATACGGAGACTAAAACCGAGTCGAATCAACAGAAGCCCGAAATTGCACGATGGTGAAAAGTCAGGGTCAACAATAGCATGGTAAATATGATATAGAAAACATGGCATGACATCATGACATGGCAATCCTGGTGAATGAAACATGACATATGCATGGCATGTGAACAAAAAGACATGGTATATGCATGACATTTGAGATGAGATGGAATAGGCATGACATGTGAGATTGCATTACATAGGCATGACATGGTATATATCATATAACAATGATAAATTAGCATAGTATGACATACATCATAGCAAATATAAAATAATGAGCAAAGTTGCAAGAAATAAAATAGAGGCCAGTTAAAGGGATTGAAGAAAATAAGGGATACACGAAGGATGTATGGTTAGATCATACAAAAATGGGGGAATAAAGCCATTTTATTACATAAGATCTTCATCTATAAAAAAATCTGAGACATTTAGCAACGTCTCAACTACTCAAGAAAAAGTTAACCTCTAGTAGCATGAACTGAAAAAGTTAACCTCTAGTAGCATGAACTGAAAATGCACGAGTGAAAATATAAAATAAATAAAAAATTATTAGTAGCAAATGAAATTTAGAACTAGATCAACTAATTCTATGCCATGTGAAAGCATGAATCAAGAGCTAAAGTTCGATGAATGTAGTGGTAACAATCATAAAAAAGTGATAGTAAACACGAGCTGGATCATGAAAATCATGAAAAAATGATCAATTTTAGGCAAAATTGATTAATAGTAAAATCAGATTTTTCTAAGATCATATGAAGTATCACTTAGAAACAAATCAATGTCCAATCAAGCTAAACATGTCAAGTGAAAACATTAAACACAATTAAGATGTCATTAATTAAGTAATTAAACAAAATTAGATGATTTAATGATAAAATCATAAGCATATGATCATGGCATAATGAATTAGAAGTCACCAACATCACATAAATGTCAATTGGAGATAGCAAACTCAATTAATCAAAGCCAATCATGTTAGATATCATAAATCAACAAATTAAATAAGCATTTAACTTGAGAAATATAATTTACAAGCCAAAATTGATGAAATATGATCAATATATGATAAACTCATATCATTAAGGCTACTATGAAGCCATTAATGCTATTGAGAACTTCAAAACACATCAGGAAACAAGTGAAAATGAGAGAAAAATAGCATTTTCTGATAAAACTAGATGCTATGTATGCCACACATAGCATGATATGTGCCATATGTAAGCTATGTGCGGTGCACATCATGTAATGTGCGTAGCATATAATGAAGCAAATTGAAAGGAAAAAATGTTTTTAACCAAAAACATAAATTTAGACCCAAATCTCGACAGTTTAAACAACCATGGTAGATCATTTAGGGCATGAATAATCAATAGGATCCATCAAAACTCACATGATTGAAGCCAACCATCAAATCAAGTCAAAAATCAAAAACACATGATGAAATCAAGAAGAAAAGAAGGTAAGAATAAGCATTCAACTCACCATAGTAGATTAGGCTTCTAGATCTTGATTCCAAATGTGATTAGGAATTTAAATGTGATTAATTAGTCTCTAATCCTAGATCAGTTACTTAATTAAGTGTTTAATTAAGTGAGTGGTTAATTTAGCAAAGTCTGGGTGTAATTTCTTAATTTTTAGACCCCTTTCCTTAAATACAGGGCATATATATATAGGTGAGGGTGATAAGATTAAGAAAAATACATTAGCAATGTAGGATTCTAGAAATATTTCTGTTATGTGCATAGTACATAGTGTTATATGCACAACATATAGCCCAAAAAAGGCTATATGTGCAGCATATAGCAGCAAATGCACAACATGATGCAATTTTGACCTGTACTCCACCAAGTATAGGCGTATTGAGATGTGTGCCACAAGCCAAACAAGCATTATTTAGGACCATATAAAGCATATTAGATTTGCATGGGAAAAAGTCGTTCACCATATGTATATTTTCTGAACATGCACAACATGTAGTACTATGTGCTCTGCACATTAGAAAGTGCATGCTATGCACTCCGCCTTCCACAGGGAAGGCTTAAAGGCATGTGTGCACATATGGCTTGACATCAGGAACCTGTACCAAGCCGAATCGATAAAAACCCAAAATTGCAGTGTGCTGGTGAAAAGTCAAGGTCTACAATAATAGTATGTAGTTATGAAAGAGGATATAATGCAATAATGATGTTTTGCAATTATTGCATGGATGTATGCAAAATGACCATTCATTTGTATATGTAAGTATTACATCTCGATCCAATATTTAAATCATATAAAAATAGCCAGAAGGGGGGGGGATAGCACTTACCTACTATGCCTTTGCCCTTATCTACCCTTTAAGGTGAAATAGTAATCGCCTTCTCGTGAGGTCCTGCGACATTTCCATTCAAATATACTTAGTATAAGTATCATGTTTATTTTTAAGTGTTGCCTCTACTTAATCATTTCACATGAATGTGAATCCATAATATAGATATGTATATTACATTGTATTTGAAAAGTTGAAATATATATACTCAAAACATAAACATGTAATATATATGTAAAATGCTAGTACAAACTGATCTTCAGTATCACATTCGCATCACATTTTCACCTTTTAAGTATGTTACTAATCATATGGTACATATACTATTCATATGGTTTTGTTTACTTTCATGAATGTCATAGATTTTACATTGCCTAACATTCTGTACTTAAACATTTATTACATTGCATCATGAATATTAAGTTAACAACTTCTAAGTGTTTCATGCTCATCATTATCTTATATTAAGGGCGTTCGATGAGCCTTTCCTAAAAGAGAGTTTCATAATTTTCTATTAAACATTTTTTTATAAAAAAATCATAAACATACTACAAATTCTTTATAAGTCCCAATCTTACACATATCATAAATAAGAACATATAATATTATATTAGTGATGCCTATTAATATCATGCTATATATATATATCAAATGAAACACACTCTACAAAGGTTTCTTTCAATACTAAGAAAGCGTTAAACTCCCACCATAAGAATCATAAAAAGGGAAATGTCGCAATCTAGTTAACATGTATTATGTCAAAATTTATACTATAAGAGGTTTAAAATAAGCATTGCTGCAACCTCACTCTTCAAGTACCTATAGTGTCACATTAGACCATTTCATGTATATTAGTTAATAAACCAATCTTTAATTATATAGTTTGACTTTCAATCATCACTATCCATATTCCAATACATTTCTCAATCATGTGGAAATCCTACATAAGGCAATAGTGTTCAAAAATCAGCATTAAGAGTTTCTAATATTATATTGCCATAAGGTTTGTGACCGCCGGTTTCTACCGAGGCCAAGAGCGAGGCTTGCGAAAGTCATAGACTGGGGACCACACTTGGAGCAAAAGTGCAATCTTCCTAAGAGGTTCCCTTAGGGAATGATTCAGACTTGAAAGAGTCGTAGGGGAGTCACTACCGGATGGTTCTGGATTGGTCCAACCGACCCATAGCATGAGTGCTAGTTAAACCCTTCAGAAATTGCGTTCGGGTGGTAGAGATCTATTCTATGAGTTTCCAAAATCGATTTTACCATTATAGTTGGGATTAATTGTCTTAAGCAGGCAAGCATATGAGCATAAATGTAAGCACACAGCGTGACATGTGATTTGGCGTTGCAAGGTTGCACGTAGAATGGCATATAACGCTATATGATATTTTAATGGCATGGCATGCATAAAGGTGATAAAATAGCATGGCATATGCATGTCATGTGAGTGTGTATGACAAATCATATGCATGATATGGCAACCTAGTATGTTATGTAAGCACATATTATGGCAAATAACGTATTACGTTATGCGTTGACGTTTTAGGGGTTGTTTTAGCATTTGGCGTATGCAAAGCGTATGCATGGTTGTGTGACATGGCATATGCATGATATGTGAGATGATGCATGATATATCATATGCATAATATATGAAATGAATGACATATCATATGCATGAAAAGAGAATAATGTATGGCATGGCGTATGTATGGCATGTTACATGGATGACATACTAAATGCGTGGTATGTGAGATAATATAAAACATATCATATGTATGACATGGTATATGCATGGCATGCATGGTAGAATGTGCTTGTGTCTTATGACATGGGATGTGAAATGATGTATATCATGGCATATGCATGACATGGCATAGTGTGTAGCATACCATATGCATGGCATGTTAAATGATGTATTGCATGACATATGCATGACATGGCATAGTGGTGCGTATGTTAATATGTATTCAACATAGTATGTGCATGACATATGGTATGACATGCGTTTATGGCATACAACATGGCATATTATATAACATGGCATGGCATATATGTGCATGGCAAGGCGTATTGATTGATTGCGCATATTGGATTGCGTATTGGCGTGTTTGCATATTAGTGTATTTGTACATATATGCATACGAAAATATGATATGTTATGGCATACAGTATATGTATGGCATGCATAGTAGTGTGTGCTTGTGTCATGTGACATGGCATGTGACATGAATGACATAATATATTTGAGCAAATATAAAACATTCACAATCAAAAAAAGGCCGATGAAAGGGAATCGAGGAAATTAGGGGTACACACGAGACAGGGGGAATTATTATAGACTGAATTAAATAATTCTACCCTATTACAAAGTTATCCTCGCATACATTTTTTCTGGGGTATTAAGTAATACCCCCTTTTTCCTCGAGTTGCATGATCCAAAATGCGTAATGGATTAATATTAAAAATACACAAATAAATTCATTAGTAGCAAATGAATTTTGGATTTATTTGACCAGTCCAATGTCATTTAAAAGCATGAACCAATGGTCAAAATCCAGCAATTATTAGGCAATAATTGTGAGAATAAACACGAGCCAGATCGTGAAAATTCATTTTAATAAAAATAATTGTTGGCAAAATTATTTAGTTTGATCATGAAAAAATTAATTGGGAGTGCTAACATCACTTGGAATATTTTGGAGATAGCCCCTTAACTAATTAAAATCCAATCCTTTCAAAACCGCATTTTATACAAGTAAAAATTGCATTTTTGTCGTAAAAATTAATTTTGAGGCCAAAATTAATTAAATTTTGGGTCACAAATTTGAATCCAAACCATGAAAAATAATTTTAAAGCTAAAATTATTTTAGATCCAACAAGATTTGGGGCAAATCTAAGGCACCCAAGGCATGGAAAAGCCTTGAATGGCCTTGGATTGGCCAAATCGGACGAAAAACCGACAAAAAATGAGTGAAAATTGGAGTTTTCTTAGAAAATTAGGACTTAAATGCGCTGCATATAGGTCTATGTGTGCCAAATATGTGCTACATGTGGTGCATATAGATCTATATGCACAGCATATAGATCAGAAAATTAAAGAAAAAGAGGAAGAAACGAGGAAAAATGTGAAAATTACATCGAAATGGCAGCTCTTCTTCCTTGATCTTGTTTCCTTACACGTGTAGGGAGCCTAACTAAGCCAATTTAGTCTCTAAATCCAAAGAATTTAGTTAATTAGGGGCCTAATTGATTGTGGGAGTATTTTGGCAGAGGTTTGGCTTGCCTTAAGGCAATTTTTAGGATCCTCTCAGATGAACCCCGACCTCTATATTTATAGAGCAATTTTTAGGTGTGGAAATTTTGTAATTTTCACCCGGATTTGAAAATTTTTAAACCTATGTGCGCCACATATAGGCCTATATGCGCAGCATATAGGTCTATATGTTCAGCATATAGTTTGGAACCCATCGCGTAGGGCCCATTGTGATCGTTTTGAGATGGGCGCCCTGAGCCTATAAGCATTATTCGACGTAAGGAACAACTTTGTAGAACAAAGTTTTTCCAAATTCGGTCGTGAGAAGGCTTCTAACCAAACATCTTTACTATACAACTTGCGGTGCACATAGTACTATATGCACCACATGTAGCTATGCGCTCTGCTTGGTACGGGCCGAACGAGATGTGAGCTATGTCAAACAAGCACTATTTGACGTTCTGATAAACTTTGCAGTTATAGGTTTTCTCAAATTCAGCCCCGAACATCGAGTTTTGGCCTAATGGGCCCGTTTTAGGCCCAACAGGCCATTAGGGCCAAAAAGTGGCATTCGGGATGCCGTGAGTGCCTCACGTAGGCACTAGTGGAAATGTGTTCTGTGTGTACAGGACACTCGAAATTGGCTAAGTTGGGTGATGGCGCCGCCTATATACTATTCATAGTGAATAGTACCTTGATGGGCCCCATAGCATAAAATGGCCTAGAAGATGGCAAACAACATGCCAAGCACTTTGCATTGAGTAAGGCAACAGATGGGATGTGTTCTGTGCGAAAAGAACACTCAGAATAGATTATAGTGGGTAACGGGCCCATTAATGCCTGGTGGGCCCCACAACGCAGTGGTCTCGGAATGTGGCATTTGCAATGCCACAGAGGTATGCCTTACGTAAGGCAGCAGCGAAGTGTATTCTGTAAGTACAGAATATACAGAATAGGCCAATGGGGGAAAGCGGGCCCCGCTTATGTACAATTCATAGTGAATAGTGATTTAGGTTCAAAATGCAATATTTTGCATTCTATATATTCTACCATGTGTGGGCAGTCGTGAAATGTATTTTGTATACACAAAATACACAGAATAGGTTATCAGGGGCAACGGGCCCCGCTGGTACCTTTAGTGGGCCCCGCAGCGTAGCAGGATCGGATAGTGGCATTTGCGGTGCCAAGCGTTATGCCTTGTGTAAGGTAGTTGGAAAATGTATTCTGTAAGTACAGAATACACGGAATATGTCAATAGGGGCAACGGGCCCCACTAGTGCCTGGAGGGCCCCAAAATGTGGCATTTGCGATGCCACGGGATGTGCCTTGCACAAGGTAATTGCGAAATGTATTCTGTAAGTACAAAATACACAGAATAGGTTGATGAAAGTAGTGGGCCCCATATGTGCACTATTCATGATGAATAGTGTCCGAGGCCTAAAATGCAATATTTTGCATTTTGCGAGCTCTACCTTGCGTAAGCAGTAATAAGGCATGCTCTGTGTGTACAGAGCATCAAGAATAACTAGTAAAGGTGGTGGGTCCCACTGATGCATTATTCATGTGAATAGTGCTAAAAGTGCAATATTTTGCATTTCGAGTGTTTTGCCTTCCGTTGGCAATAATAAAGAGTGTTCTATATGTACAGAACACTAAGAATAAGAAAATGAGAGTGGCGGGTTCCGCCAAGCGCCATGGTGGGCCCTACCAGCTCTGAGGTGTTATGTGCACCAGAATACACAGGGGAAGTCACAGAGGCCTATGTGCCTAATCGGGGTCGATACCGGGGACTAGAACTGATTTGAAATAACATAAGCCCGAAATTGCACGAGCGTGAAAAGTCAGGGTTAACAAGGTTCTTAATGGGTAACATAATTTGTAATACAAGCGCCAATATATACAAGTATTTCATTAACCTTTTATTAACATACGACATATATCCTTCCTGATGCACCCAAAAATATGTATATTTATCATTTATTTTTCTTTCAAAAATAACTTTATGCTTAAAATAATACCCAACCATACCCTTATAAGCATACCAACATATTTTACACACATAAAACACGTAAGGTAGCTTCAATACAAACCCATAACCATCAAGTGCATGCCTTAAATATTAATAAACTAATTTCTTCATCAACCTTGGTGTTTACCTAATTTTCGACACAATATTCATTCAATACAATAAGTATAATTTATTGTTTTAACATAACTTCAAAACTAATAATCAAAAATTTCATTGCAAGGCTAAATTATTAACTATATATCAAATGCCACACCCACACACACAGAGGCATGTAATATTCAAATAATTTACATAATTAGCAGTATCTTCATGCCAATTCAAAATTTCAATTCAACAATTCATAAAAATGAAATAATCACAGTTTAATTCCCTACGTTTTTCCAAGTCATATTAATAAATGACAACATAAAGAAGAGAAGATTGAACATACAAATAAGATACATAAGTATCAACATACCTTGAATTATCAACTCACTTAAGTCAATCTAACCTACCTTATTCTAAAATCATAATAGCAATTCATATTCTCAGCACTACATGGCACAGTACAACTTCCACAAGCACACACATACACACTCTAGTAATCTCCAGTTGGTAAGCCATTCGACAGCTATTCTCAAAAGTGCATATAACCAACATTTCACCGACCAATATGTATGCATTCAACTCAGTTCTCATTCCATAAATTCACCACTAATAGACATAAGGACAACAAAAGAGAAAGAAGAAGAAGGCATATAGAAAGAGTCAATTAAGCATTCATAATGCTAACTTGCATTCAACTCAGTTTTCATTCCATAAATTCACCATTAATTAACATAAGGACAACGAAAGAGAAAGAAGAAGAAGGCATATAGAAAGAGTCAATTAAGCATTCATAATGCTAACTTACCTATCTTGCTGAAATTCTTCAATAACCACACTCAAAATGATGCCAACCTAAGAACACAATGAATTAATTTCAAAAAGAGAAACCAGAGAATAGGAGGAGTTAAACTCATGGAAAGAACCATAGAAAAATAAAACAACCACCGTTCCCTCTTCAAAACATGCATGGAAAATGTCACTTCCATCTATCAATAACCCATTATTATATTAATTTATTAATTCATTTTAACTTTTCTTATTTAATAATAAAAATAATAATAATCAATATATATAATACTTATAAACCACAACAACAACATAATAATAATAATAATAATTATTATTATTATTATTATTATTATTATACAATAAATAATGAGAGTAATAATTTTAATAATAATAATATTAAATACATATTTTAAAATTATCATCATAATCCAAATTGCACATATATTGCTCTTACCTAATAATTCAATTGTCACAATTCACATATACCTAAAATTCCCTCATACATTAACGTACATATTTCATAATAATTCATGCAAACCTCATATGTAAAATATCAAATAACAAACATATATTCTCAAATATAAATCATTTATCTAAGCATGGTACTAAGAAGTTCATTTAAGTGTTGTGTGCTAGACTGTGACATAACATGCATTTTCAATTTCTTTTCATTAACATTATATAAGCATATAAGCCATCCATTAGTAAACTCATGATCTTCAAACTATTCATCTATATTAAGTGCTAGTTATCCTAAATTACCACCAATGTTGTATATGCGTATATAATTATAAAAGTTCACTCGAGTAAAACAAATCAATCTATTTGAGTATATTATTGAAAACATTCATTCAAGCAAATAAATTTAATTATATATTTTCTTATATATTCATTTTGTTTATAATATAATCACCTAGTTATATATGATTTCATTTGCTCTTACAATTCATAATTCTAAGCATACATTAATGTACTACTATTAACATTTTATTAGTATATATATTAAAGGTATAATATATAAATGCAATAATATTCTTATATGTAATATTTAACTTATCCAATTATCTTATGCTGTAAATTAATAACTAATAAGCAAAAAACCTAACTTTGCTTTGCATTTATCCATTTGAAGAGTAGGGATAATGATTCCTTTATCTTTTATACATGTTGTCCATGACCATTATAGTGTATGAACTTTATTAATCACATAAAATTCCTAGTGTATAACTCATTTAATATTGTAGGTTTATTCTATTATATATATATGTACATTACAATTCACCCTCAAATCATACTTTTAAGCATCCATCATTAACATATATGTTATTGCTTTCAAACTTTTCTTATAACTCTCTATTTAACCAATCTTATTTCCTTATACATTTCATTCACTTGTCCATATGCATAGCTTACCTCCATAATATACTCCATGAGTATAATATTCATGGTCAAAACATACATATACAATTTAGATATTAAATGTCCAATCAAACTCAATCAATTACTTGTCTATAACATGTAATTATTTAAGAACCTTAATGTTAACTATTTGGATGCATGGTAATTTATACTTTATATATTATCATTTAGTTATGTAAGAAAATCAATAAATATTAAGGTTCTAATTAACATGAACCCTTAGCTCTTCTCATATTAATTAATTATGTCATTACCATTATTAAAGCTTGATGTTATTTTCATTACTATAAAAATGAAATGCATGAATAAATTCCTCATATATCATGTATACCTTTATACCCAATATGAAAATATAGTCCATTTTTAAGTGCTTAGTATTCTTTATCCATACCATTATAGTCCATTTTTTCTAAGTGCTTAGTATTCTTTATCCTTACCATTATTTACATGTATTTACTTAAATTCCAATGATAATTGAACTCTTTCTAATTTATATAATATGGACTCTTATCCAATTTAAGATCTTCAAAGTATTTTTACATAGAGTAGTTGAGTTGCAAAAATTTAAAGGTGAGCATTTCAAAGTCAATGGTTATAGGCTTAAGCAATATATCCTTACTATAGAGTTTCATAAACATTTATATCTCCATCTTAACTAAGAGGTATGATCTAGCTACCCACGTTAAAATTTGAATAAGTATATTTCTATTTAAGCTCTTTTGATCTAATATATTATTTATTATTTATTTTTATATTTATTTTTTAGTATATATTATATATCTTCTACATTTTTCTATATTTTAGTTTGAACAAATAGATATATAATTATCATAAGTAATTCTATCGAGTCGGTATAAGTGTGCCAACTCATTACAAAAACTCTATGAATACATGGATATTTATACAAAGTGACTATGTCGAGTTAGCACAAGCATGCCAGCTTGTTATAGACCTTCTTCCTTGTTGATTGATTCATTCAACACATATGAGCCAAGTTGGCACCTCCATCAAGTATGTGACTTAGTTTTTTCTTTTCTTATTTTTATATTATTATTTTATATCTTTTATTTTAATTAACTATATTTTATCTAATAAAGTTAATATTTTATTTTCTTTATGTAATTGTTTATTTATTCTATTTACCCACATTTCTTTTAATCTAAAACTTCTTTTCTTTTTTTTACCAATTTATTTTCTTACTACTATTTGTATAAATGTCAATTTTACCAATTTATTATTAGAGATTGTATTTCTTATTTTAAATTAATAAAATTTATTTATTGCTTAATTTCTAATTTAATATTTTTTTTGTGGATTTTACACATTATAACATTGAGGTATGACCTCCATTTTGTTGTTGCTTTTATGTCTCTATGGTTGTCTTATGATTGTTATACTTAGAATAATTACTGTAATTCTATTGATGCATGCTTGTATTAGTAATATAAATATCCATAATTATTAGTTTAAGTAATAGCCAAGATATAGAAATGAGCTTAACCTATGTATCTTTTGACTCTCAAAATTTAGAACCCTTAATGGTTAAAGAAAGTCTATCATCTTTCCAAAATCTTAGTACTACCCCACTAATGCAAACCATCTTTGATAAAGTAAATAAATTAAAATAATAGATAAAAGATTAAACCACTATTAGAAAAAGTAACCATAAGGCCAACTCTATCACTAGTAAAATTGACTTTTCATCCTACCTAAACATATTTACATGGATACAATCGCACAAAAAAAACCAATTAAGAATATGTGACAATATTCTAGGTCATAATTGGTCTTCCTAACCTATTGGCTTCCATATGGTCTCCCACATCATAAGAAAATACTTTTTAGGTACTTCCTTTTAATGTACCTTCTAAGCTTGCTAACCAATATGCAAACCAAAAGGCATTCCCCTCTAAGACTCGATGAATTTCAAATGGTCGTTCATAATTGGGTTACTATTTACCATATTCCCTATCTTTTGACCTTACAGGTAGAATAACCTTCCAACCAAAACACCTTCCCTAAACTTCTTCTTTCTAACCCTCTTATCATAAGTCCCAACTACCTTTCTCTTCTATGCCACCATATTATTAAAAGCAAGGACTCTTTCCTAATTCATATTCTTTAGCTCCATCAACATGACTAATGTATATTTAGCAAGATTTAGGTTGCTATGTTTAGAAACCCATAGAGATAACATGACCACTTTTAGAGGCAAAATAATATCATATCTGTATGTCATAGCAAATGGAATGGTACTTGTAGCACTTCTTTTAGAAGTACAATAAGCCCATAAGGTCATTGATAAAATTCTATACTAGTCCCTATAATTGTGTTCAAACATCTTTTCTAAGGTTTCCATATAGATTTTATTTGATGCCTTTACTTGTGTGTTATTTTGAGCATAATATGGAATAAAGTTGATAAGCCTTATATCATAACTCTCAACCAAGTCTACTATTTTCTCCTTTGCAAATAGGGTTTCTTAGTTAGTGATAATAGTTTGTAGTATTTCAAATTGATGAATAAAATTTTTCTTCATAAACTAAACCATATCTTTTTATTCCACTTTCTTCATCAAGATAGCCTCCACCTACTTTGTAAAATCATCTTAAGACTCTTTATGCAGCTCAATATCCAAGCCACTTTATAAATTCTCCATCTATAGGGAAAATCTTATACCTATTCGTTAACTTCTTAAACCTAGTAATTAAATATAAATATTTTCTCTAGCTTTTTTAAGTAAACCTTGATAGTTTAGCCATACATATTTATATTTTACCTCTAAATAACTATGTATGAAATATCTTTCTAAATGTTATCAAGTATAGATAGAATTCCTAGGCATTGTAGTGAACCAGGCGATGACAACACCTCTTAAATACAAATTTACTTTTTCAATAATGTCTAGATAAGGCTTATGAAATTCATTTTGAGCCATTTATTTAAGGCTATAATCATACAATTCTTGAACTATATTTAAGATAACTTTAATATTTATCATATGCCTTGCAACAACTCACTGAAAAGCTTGAAGCATAGATATAATGAGTTAAGGACTATGCCTATTAAGTAGAGAAATAGACATATTAGGTTGATGAACAAGACTATTAAGTAGAGAAAAAGTGTTATTAGGTTGAGAAACAAGTCTATTAAGTAGAGGTACAGTGTCCCCTAAGCCCCCCTCTTTGTCCATTCATATCATAATGATTTGGTTGTAAAATAGGGTTAGTATTAATAAAACTTTAGTGATGAATAGTTTACTATCCATTTAAATAGCCTTAAGGTATTATGTCTATTTAAATGGATTACTACTTCATATGCAAAAGGACATATGTCTCTTCAACTAGTACCTATGAAGTCTCTCCTATTTCATTACCACCTCTTGCATTATAACTAAAATTGAATGTTAAGGGGATTATAAGGTATTAAGTTTCTCCATGACATTATTCAAATTTGACTAAAGATTTTCAACAGCTTTAGAAGGTTACACCCCTTTTCTCAAACCATTAGTAGAAACCTTCTCCAAAGCATTATCAATAATCTTTTTTAAATATTAGATTAATGTAATCATGCCTTTTGCTAAAGTCTCATGAATGGATTCTTATACCCCTATCATGAATTCTTCATAAGAACCTCTTTTAATGATAGGTCCTGTCATACCTTTAAGTGGAGACATGTCCCGTAATGAAACCCTGAAACTCCTCCATTGAGCTCCAAAATTTCATCATAAAGGAAAATAATCACTATTCATATATCATTTCAAAATATGTCAAGCATACCAAAGAACTTTTCATAGAAGATCATTCTCAAACTCATACTAAAAAGATAAGAAACAAGACTGAAACAATTGTTACACGCAATGAATAACAAATACAAAGATTGTTATAGTTATGCCCAGTGGCATCAACAAGTAGTAGTCAAAGCAACACAACCTAGTGTTACTACCAATAATCAAAAGAGCATAAGCAGCATACATAATGCCTGTAGGAGTCTGCCTAACTAAGTCCCGGGTAACCCTTGCGAAAATCATCGAAGTTGTGTACCACACTACCAACAAATAACGCTAACCTCGTCTAACCTCTGATGTGCTTGGACCTGCGTTCATCAAATGACAAACGCTGAGAAAAACTCAGTGGCGCTAATAAATGAATGCAACACTTAATAATGTTTAAGTATAGAGAATTTCAAAGTAATAACATCAAAGTCATTATTACGTGGAAGCATAAAATCTCATGTCAATAATATTTATTTATTGTAGCGTACGATTCAAATCCCAATGTAAGCATATTCACCCGTATATACTTCCAAAATTCTCATCTCATCACCTCATAGTACCTGGAATTACCTCTGATTTTCATTCATGGCATCACAAATAATTCACGTATTTCCATAACCACAATATCCCATTTCAGTTTAAATAAATGGATGCGAATATGCAATGGATTTATGAGAATGCAATGTTTTACACTCTCCCTCGATCAATCAGTTTCACTGTTGTATCTCGATTCATCAATCATATTTTTAATCATAATATTTTCTGGAATGTGACTGTACTCAACATTCAATAATAATAATTACATACACGATTGAACTCAGCGTATGGGAAGCGACTGTACTCAGCTTCCTTATAAATATCTCAATATATATTCAATCTCAACATATCACAATAATCTCACTTTTTCGTCCTTATGATGCCATGAAATGATGTTATGAAATGCCAATGCATTCTCTTATGATGAACATGATTTATGTGATATGATGCATTGGAATATTTATATGAATATCATAAGGTATCTTAGAGCATACGACTTAATAATTACTATGCAGTGCGTGTGTGATATTATCTCAGACTTATTTATTTAATTCGAGTATGATAGCACTGACCTTCAGGGGCTTTCCCCTTGTCTACGCGTCTAGGGGACAAGTGAACAGACTCCTCATAAGGCCCTGTAATTATTTATATATACATTTAGTAATATACTCAAAGGATTCAATCAATTATCAATCACATGATCACGCCAGGCAAAAAATAATAATAGAATAAATATCAAGTAATGATATACACAACAAAATAATCATTTTCCTAAATTCTTAAATGAAATAAAATAAATAATGTATTTAAGAAGGTATCATAATATAATTAATACAAAATTTAATTGAGAAAATAATCATATGATATTTATTTCTATCAATATATCTCTTATTATTAACTGAGATAACATAATTTTAATTATAAAATTAATTAAATCATAGATCTATAGACTTTATACCATTTATAATTAACAAAACTTATCTTACATAATTACTTTAGGATTCAATAAAACATATAATAAGTATAATTTAAAATAGTAGTAATAATAATCTTAAATAATCAAATTATAAAACTCAAATAATTAATTCCTTAAGGTTCAAAATAATATATTTATTATTAAAAATATATC
>CANYBF010116243.1:0-32728 GCA_948192965.1 Dalechampia spathulata
TATCATGGTATTTGTGATGAAAGTATTGTTGTTATATTTTCATACAAATAATAGAATGATTACAATCTATTTATATACAAGTTACTATGTAAACTAGAAAATAAATATATAGGAAATAATCTAGCTAAATCAAAGAATTCATAAATCATTTGCCTAAATCTTAGCCTTAATCACACTCCCCCTCAAGTTGGAGCATAAATATTGACCATGCCCAACTTGTTACAAATGTACTTAATTCGAATCTCATTCACTGCTTTAGTAAAGATGTCTGCTAGCTGATCTCCTGTTTTCACATGTCCAGTTGAGATAACCTTTTCTTGAATTTTATCACGAATGAAGTGACAATCAATCTCAATATGTTTTGTTCGTTCATGATAGACCGGATTGGAGGCAATGTGTAGGGCTGCCTGATTGTCACACCACAACTTCACTGGCACTTGAATTTTCTGACCGATCTCCTTTAATAGTTGAAGGAGCCACACCACTTCACACACGGCCTGTGCCATTGCTCTATATTCTGACTCGGCACTAGATCTAGAAACCACACTTTGTTTCTTACTTTTCCAAGAAACTAGATTCCCTCCAAAGAAAACACACTAGCCAGTAGTGAATCGCCTATCCATCTTTGACCCTGCCCAATCTGCATTAGAAAAACATTCAACATCTACATGACCATTGTTCGCATACAAGAGTCCTAACCCTGGATTTCCTTTTAGATAACACAAGATCTGTGATAACGCCTCCCAGTGAGCCTTTGTGGGAGATGCCATGAATTGACTAACAACACTTACAGATTGAGCAATATCAGGGCGAGTAATAGTCAAGTAGTTCAACTTACTAACCAGTCGTCTGTATTTCTTAGGATCATCAAATGGTTCGCTATCTCCTGATAGAAGTTGACTATATGGAGACATAGGAAAATTACTAGGTTTAGATCCTAGCTTGCTGGTTTCTGATAATAGATCAAGTACATACTTTCGTTGACATAAGAAAATACTCTTCTTACATTGAGAAACTTCAATTCCCAAAAAATATCTCAGCATTCCTAAATTCTTGGTTTGAAATTGTTTTTGAAGAAAAGTTTTAAGTGCCGAAATACATCCAACATTGCTGCCAGTAATAACAATATCATCCACATAGACAACCAACAAAATAACCCCTTCAGACGAGCTTTTGAAGAATACTGTATGATAAGATTGACTCCTACTCATACCAAACTACTGTAAAGCTTCACACATCTTATCAAACCAAGCTCTAGGACTTTGTTTCAAGCCATAAAGTGATCGTTTGAGCTTACACACAATAGATTTCTCCCCCTGAGCAACAAACCCAGGTGGTTGCTCAAGATAGACTTCCTCCTGAAGAGCACCATGAAGAAAAGCATTCTTGACATCTAATTGGTGCAAGGGCCAATCATAGGAAGCTGCCCCAGGAGAAAAAGTTTAGCAACAGGAGAAAAAGTTTCAAAATAATCAACCCCATAGGTTTGAGTATAACCCTTAGCCACTAGCCGTGCTTTCAACCATGCCATGGATCTATCAGGATTCATTTTCACAGTAAACACCCATTTACAACCGATGGCTTTCTTACCAGCAGGCAAGGAGACAAGATCCCATGTGTCATTCGCTTCTAGAGCATGCATTTCCTCCTTCATAGCAGCACACCAACCAGAATGAGCTAAAGCCCCACCAACAGTCTTAGGAATTGGGATAGAGTCTAAGCTAGTAACAAAGCAACGAGAAGACGCAGATAATTGATCATAAGACACAAATGATGAAATAGGATAAGCACATGATCGTTTACCTTTTCGAAGGGCAATGGGTAATCCAAATCAGAAGTAGAAGTGACAAGATCTAGATCCAACGATGAAGACGATGGTAATGAGTCCGAGACTGGGGGCTCAACAGTAGCAGGACCAGGAAGAGTAGGAGGATCAGTCCGGTATGGATAAGTCCGTGTATAGACATGACGTACAAGAGGGCGAGTAACTGAGACATTAGGAGAGACATGAACGATATAGACCAGAGGGTCCTCTGAAGGAGAACATGATGAAACTTCAGATGGTGAGGAATAAAACAGGGTAGACTCGAAGAATGTAGCATCTGGTGATATAACATAGCGACGGAGAGTAGGTGAAAAGCATGGATAACCTTTTTGAAGTCGTGAATAACCAAGAAACACACATTTGGAAAGGTGTGGATGGACATCACGGACAAAGCAGGTGCTACCAAAGATACGAGGAGGAAGCGGGAATAGAGTGGTAGTGGGAAATAACTTAGTGTAAGGAATATCTCCTTTAAGATCAAAGGAAGGCATACGATTGATCAAAAAACAAGCAGTAGATATTGCATCAGCCCAAAAGTGTTTGGGAACATGCATATGGAAAAGAAGTGCTCGAGTAGTTTCAAGAAGATGGCGGTTTTTAGGTTCCGCAATACCATTTTGGGAAGGGGTATCAACACAAGACAATTGATGAAAAATGCCATGTTTGGATAAGAAGGCCTGAAACATGTGAGAAGAATATTCGGTGCCATTATCACTACGAAGAATGCGAATAGATGTCTTAAATTGTGTTTGGATTTCAGCATAGAAGGCAGAGAAGATAGAAAACAACTCACATTTTTTCTTCATTAAGAATAACCAAGTTACACGAGAAAAATCATTGACAAATGTAACAAAATAGCGAAAGCCATTCTGAGAGGTAACAGAACAGGGACCCCAAATGTCAGAATGGACAAGTTCAAAAGAACTCGAGGCACATTTGTTAAGATGAGGAACAGAAGCTAACCGATGATGTTTAGCAAATTGACATGACTCACATTGTAAAACTGAAACTGAATGAAACTGAGGACATAACTGTTTTAACACAAATAAAGATGGGTGACCTAACTGGCAATGAGCTTCAAAAGCAGTTGTCTGTTGAGAACACATAAGAGATTGCGGCATTTTGGTATCAACCATGTACAAGCCCCCAGACTCGTACCCTCTACCAATAATCTGCTTCGTCGAAAGATCCTAAAAAAGACAATGATCAGGGAAAAATGAGACGCTACAATTGAACTTGCGAGTAATTTGACTAACAGAGATTAGATTAAAGGCAAACTTTGGGAGACATAAAACAGATGATAGGGACATGGATGGTGTAATTTGAGCCGTACCAACACCACTAACACTAGACGTAGATCCATCAGCTAAAGTAACAGGTGGACATATACTAGTATGGAATGTGGTCAAGACACTAGAATTACCTGTTATGTGATCCGTAGCACTGGAATCAATAACCCACTTGGAAGAGGATGAAACAAGGCAGGTATTAGAATTACCTCACTCGGTTATGGCTGTAACTGAAGGGGTAGAGTTAAGACTGGTTTGATACTGAGTGAATTGAACATACTCATCAGTAGTCATAATAACAGACTTAGTGAGATCTGGATCTGATACCCCAATGTGGGTTGTGGCATGCCGTGAGGATCGAGAATTGCGTTGAAGTTTTTTGCAGAAACATTTTGTATGCCCTGGTTCAGGACAGTAATAGCACGCTACCCCATTGGACCCTGAAGGGCGTGAGTCATGCTGATCATTACGTTGATCAGTCAGCCCTCCACTATTACCCTTACTCACTTTGCTTTCTTCATGGCTAATCAAGGCACTAGTATGAGAGAGGTTAGGAGACAAAGATTCTGTACGAAGTACCCGAGTGAATACCTCTTTGAGAGTAGGTAGATCTGAGCTTGAAAGAATCTGATTACAGGCAACATCAAACTCAGATGGAAGAGCAGCCAAGAATCCAATAACAGCCATTTGATCTCTTTGTTTCTGTTGTTCCTTCACATCTGGGCTAACTGGCAGGAGACTATTAAGTTCTTCATAGAGTTGTTTATAATCCATAAAGAACTGTGTAAGTGTTAGCTCTCCTTTTTCGGATCGATAGATCGCGTTACAGACATCATACATACGAGACACATTCCCTTTTCCAGAAAAAGTAAATTCAAGATATTCCATCAATTCTTTAACAAACTCATAGTGATTAACCAAACTGAGGACATCCTTATTAATAGAGTTACGAATCTGAACAAACAGCTTAGCATCATCACGTAGTCACATAGTACGAGTCTCATCGATAGGTGGATCACACGTTAAGTGATCATCTTTCTCAATGCTCCGAAGGTGGACACGAACCATTTTGCTCCAATCAAGATAATTTGTACTGGTTAGTTTATCATCGATGATTTTAGTAGCCATCAGTAGCAAGGTCGTGAAACTTAGAATCCCCCATAACACCAAATCGTCACGAAATATACCAGAAAAATGGTGGTAAAACAAACGATGATCGGAAAATGATGGCCGGAAAATGGTGATCGGAAAAACGGGGACCAGAAAAAATACAGCTGCAAAACCAGTCAAACCCACTTTGATACCATGATGAAAGTATTGTTATATTTCTTTCATACAAATAATAGAATGATTACAACCTATTTATATACAAATTATTATGTAAACTAGGAAAGAAATGTATAGGAAATAATCTAGCTAAATTAAAGAATTCCTAAACTATTTGCCTAAATTTTAACCTTAATCACATTGTGCATAGCTGATCATGTGGTATCCTGAAAAGATAGATGGTACTGATGATGGATTTTAAGGTTTATGCTGCTTTGAATTTAGACAGTCTTCACCTGTTTGATTACTTTGTCCTGTTTTTCCTTGCTTTGTCCAAGTAAGCTCAACTGCTCAACAATGGAATGCTGTTGGGCTCAAAATTTTACTTAGCATCCTACCATCTATCTTTTACATTTACTTTCCAACTTATTATTGCTTTAAATCCTTGTTTGGATATGCTTTAGGATGAAAGTTGGTTAACATGGCAATATGGCTCGCTGTATTTAGTATTATATTTTGC
Source organism: Dalechampia spathulata (assembly GCA_948192965.1). Classification (NCBI taxonomy): domain Eukaryota; kingdom Viridiplantae; phylum Streptophyta; class Magnoliopsida; order Malpighiales; family Euphorbiaceae; genus Dalechampia; species Dalechampia spathulata. Next base: position 4,901 of record CANYBF010116243.1, read on the forward strand.
AGAAGCTTTCCATTTAATTATGTTTTTCTTATATAATTTACATTTCAGGCAGATATGGTATATGGACTTCTTTTGAGAGCCATGAAAAATGATATGAATTTGAAGCGTGTTGCTGCCTTCTCAAAGCGTCTGTTACAGGTTAGTAACTAATGAAGTCAGAGTTATGGGACATTTCTTTAGTTATGACAGGGCCCCAAAGCCTGGTTTCTTTTGTGTGCTTGGTCAAGATTTTTGTTTCATGTTTACTTTCGTTGCTCAAGATATGATGCCTGAAAATGCACTTCTTTGCTACCAAGTCTTCATGATCATGTTAAGTCCAATACGTACTTGTTCACATTTCATGTTTAATGAGGTTCCTGTACTTCTCTTTTAATTGGACCAAGATTCCGAATAATGCATTGGTATCTGCTAGTTTTCTTGGTGTTAGGAGATTCCACGATTGCCTGGAATTCTCCAAATGGAAGAACTTGTAGTTTTTTTAGGATATACTTGATACAGAGATTGATAATTCTGGCACTTAACAGGTGTCCCTTCAGCAACCACCTCATCATGCTTGTGCATGTCTATTTCTCCTCTCTGAACTTCTCAAATCGAGGCCCCCTTTATGGTAAGACTCGTTTCTTTTGAAGCTTGCAGTTTATCATGTTCTTTGGCTTGAATATATTCTTTAATGTTCGAATTGAAATTCTTTTCTATCATTCAGGAACATGGTAATGCAAAATGAATCAGTTGATGAAGAACTTGAGCATTTTGAAGACATAGTGGAAGAAACTGATGATGAACCTCGCCCGGCAGCAAAACCAGAAAACAGCCTTGATTTTGTCCATAGTGGTGATAAGGAAAATCTTGGAAGTGATATATCAGAAGAGGAAGAAAGTGCTTCCCCTGTTCCTAGCTCTGAGGATGATGATTCTGATGAAGAAGAGGAGTTGTTTGGAAAAGATGGTTCAAAGGAACTTCAAGAAATCCAGAAACCATCCAATCATGATGGCAACCAGCGTCAAATATCCTCTACCGGTCCTTCCCTGCCTGGAGGGTATGATCCACGCCACAGGGAGCCCTCTTACTGGTAAGTTGGATTTTCAAGTAGTATTTTGCTTCAAATAGTTTCATTGTTTCGAAGATGCCAATCATTACTTTGACCAGAGAAAGAAGGAAATTTGATATGTTTTGTGATTTTATACGTTTAGCTTGCTAATTGCATGATCCTTGGGTAAACTTATGCGCATTGATTCATCTTCTATGTTTCTTTTCCCCGTAGAATTTTAATTTGTAACTATATTTATCTTGCGGATCAATAGCAATGCAGATCGTGCTAGCTGGTGGGAGCTGACGGTACTTGCATCTCATGTGCATCCATCTGTTGCTACCATGGCGGGGACACTTCTGTCAGGGGCTAATATTGTTTACAATGGTAACCCATTGAATGATCTAAATCTTACTGTTTTCCTGGACAAGTTCATGGAGAAGAAACCAAAACAAACAACATGGCATGGTGGCTCCCAAATCGAACCAGCCAAGAAGGTCTGGTTATGTCTTTTTGGCAATTTGCTTTCATTGCGTTTTCTGTTTTACTCTTTTTTCTTGTCGAAATTATGGATTGTGGTTGACTTCTCGAGTGTTTGAATGCCTTTATAATCATTAATAATGTCCAATTATTAACCCCGTTCATTAGTGCTGACCAATTTCATTTTTGTCTCAGCTTGATATCAACAGTCATTTAATTGGCTCCGAAATTCTGTCATTAGCTGAGGTGGATGTGCCTCCTGAAGATTTAGTTTTTCATAAGTTCTATGTGAATAAGATGAGCTCCTCAAAACCAAAGAAGAAGAAAAAGAAGAAGGCAGCCGATGAAGAGACAGCCGAGGAGCTTTTCAGTGTGGGTGGTGATGATGAAATAGAAGGTGCTGATGAGAGCGATAATGAAGAGATTGAAAATCTGTTGGATTCTGCTGATCTTTCTATAGAACCTGATGGTGAATACGATTATGATGATTTGGACCAAGTTGCCAATGAAGATGATGATGACTTGATTGATAATGCTAGTGATGTGGACGTGGATCTGCCTTCCGATACAGAAGGAGATATCGATGGCATTGCCAATGGCAATGGAAGTGAAGATGATGATGATGAAGCTTTCGAAACAGGGGATATGGCTGATGGCAGTGATGACATGGATGGATTTGATAACAGGAAAAGAAGAAGAAAATCTGGTGGGAAGGTCGGGGCATCCCCATTTGCAAGTGTTGAAGATTATGAGCACTTGTTAAACAAAGATAACAGTCCTACGAAAAAGAAAAAGAAATCAACAAAAAAGAAGACGAAGTCACATAAGAAGAGGAAGTCCGAGTGACACCTCATTCATCATTGATCGCATCAGGTTACAATGATCTTGTGTTGCAGTTGGTTATAAGAGTCTCTAGTGAAGTTAGTTGATGTTGAGCTATTGAGGGGCTGGTTAATTTTGACAGAGCAACCACCAGGCAATAGCAAACGCAGAACAACCACTACACATAGTGGTGAGTGTACAATTACATGATTCTTTTTCCCAATGTAACTCCACCAAGTTGATATTTATATTCAGCATAAATCTGACAGATTCCCAACTTGTTAATTGCTATTTCCTTCTCTACCAGGATTCAGAGTTTAGCTATTTGTTAGATTGGCTTTTAGCTTGCCAACATAACACTTTGCAAGATTAATACTTGATCTAGATAAACTTATTTGCATCCTATCAAATTTTGGATTTCTCTGTTAACTGAACTAATTCACTTCATTAACAAGTCAACAAAATTCTATTTCTAGCTCTTGGATCTATGAACTAAAACCCGCTAATAATTGCTCATTTGGGACTTGATCACTCCTCCTTCCACTTCTATAATCCATTTTCAATGTACATTTTTAAAAAAATTAATAATACAACTATTTCTTATACTTCCTTTTCCGTATTCAGCTCAACCGGAATTCAGAAAACTAGTTACTAAACAGAGAAACAAGAAAATAATATCTCAGATTTCTACATTTTCTTGTTCAAAAGCTCACAATATATTAAAGCATATAAGAGTTGAGTCGCAATACCTTGTAAAGAGCACATGAAGCTTATAAAATCTAGTGTTAATCATGAGAGAACTTTCTGTATGAAAAAGAGGGAGAAGTCCCCACCAATCAAGGAAACTGAGGAGTTGATTGGTCGAATTGACGCTGACAAAGGCAAGAATTCTGGGGAGGAAAGGTGTGCGTTCCCCATATCGGGTCGGCGATCGGAGATGCCAAGAAAAGCAGCATTCGCTTTATCAGATCCATCCCCCATCTCCCTATCCATTACAAAAAAAATATACGTCACCCCCAAGCCCAATAACTACTCCTATTAAAGCATTAGATAAATAAATATTTTTTTTAAGAAAAAGTGTTTTATAAAAGTAATTTAAAAAATTAAGAAAAGTATATAATTAAAATAAAAATAATTTTAAAACAAAATTTGCTAAAGAGGATGATGGTTAACCACATTAAATAATTTTAAAATATAATTATTTTCATAAAAAAAAACTTAATTCTCTTCGATAATTAAAAATGTATATTTTCAATACACATTAAAAACTTCATGAATGAAGACTAGAAGATTAGAGTATGGAATTGTAAAGGAGGATAATATATTTAGGAGTAAAAATTAGCTGAGTTTAGTTGAGATTTATTTTATTCAAGTTTAATTTATTTATAATCGAGTTAAATTTTTAAAAAAATTTTGATTTATTACGAGCTTAAATGAGCCTAATTTAATTGAGCCTAATAAATATATATTATAATATAAATTATTTATTTTTTATTTAAAAAATAAAAAATTATTAATTAAAATATCATATTTCATAAATATTTATGATTTTACATCAATAATTAAATTAAAATTTATTTTTTATATATTTATATGATTATAAATTTATAAATTATATATTTAAAATTAAAATTAAAATTTTTACATAAATTAATGAATTAGCTTACAAACTTTTTATCGAGTTCACTTATGATTGTAATTGAATTGAATATTATCTAGCTTAAACTCGACTAATTTATTAAATGAGCTTTGTTAAACGAATTGAACAAGCTTTTAATCAAATCGACTTATGATTTTAAATGAATCGAATATTCTAGCTTGAACTCAACTCATTTATTAAATGAGCTTTGTTAAACGAGTTTAAACAAGCTTTTATTGAATCAAATTTCGAATAGTTCATGAGCGACTCAATTCATTTGTATCCATAAATATATTCAATAAACTTCCATGTTTCCTTAATACATTGACATTAAATATCTATTAATCCCTATTAATTCTATTATTAAAATCAATGTAATAAAGCCTAAATAAGAGATCAATTTGAAAATAATATAATAGTATGAGAAGATTCAGATTTGAGCCTCTAATATCATATAATACATATCGTTGTTAAAAAAATAAAAGATAAATCTTATAAATTATCAACTCAATTATATAACATGTTATTCGTAGTTGTATCATTACGTGTATCATAATTTAAATATATTTTTGAAGTAAAAAAAATTAAAATATATTTAATATGTAAATTAATTGTAAGTTGTAATTGTCTTTATTATGCTGAAGTTTGAAGTCACTATTAACTATTATTTTAGATCCATGTTTTTAGCAACATTATTATAAAAATTATGATATGATTTGACTTCCATATTATCAAAATAAAAATTTTTTTTACTTAATATATAAAAAAAAGATTAATAAAAAACAGAATTAAAAATACGTCATTAGGGTATTTGATTAATTCTTTGATCATAAGCTATTGATAACTCTATTACTCACTCTATAATGTGATATTTTTAGTGTAATTTGAGCAATGAATATTCCTCTCTCATTAAGCTATTTTATTATTATTATTATTATTTAATCCTAAAAATTAATTATTTTAAACTTATAAAATTCATTGATTTTATATTTAATTTCTCAACATGCTTTGAGTTTAGATATTATGATTTTCTTAGTTATATAGAAATGCTTTTTGTAAAAAATAACACACTATTATGAAAAAATAAATCAAAATTCATAACTTGTTATTTTCAATAAATTAAATAAGTTAAGTTAATACAAAATTATGTTCTTAAATCCAACTTAAATAGTAATGAGTGTTAGGAGAAATTTAAATAAATATATATTAAGTAAACAATAAGTGTTAAAAGAAAAATATAAATTATTTTACGTACATAAATAATTTGTTCTGAAATTCTGATATAATTTTAAATATTTTAAATAAAAAGAAATGATGAAGTAGAAGTAAAAAAGTAGAGTAATCAAGTAGGATCCAAGTTATCAAACTTTATTGAAAAATAAATCATAATTTAAAACTTTATTGGGAATTAACACCAATTATTATATTATTTCTTTAATTAATTTTTCAATTATTAAATTACTATTTCCTTAAAATACAATGCATATTAAAGATATTAACTTGAAGCTTCATTTTCATATAAAAATTGTAAAATCACAATTATCAAGTCATTATTATTTTTTAATAAAATTCATTTTAATTAATTTACAATTCATTTTGAATTATATATGTTATTTTTATAGATAATTTTATACGGGTTGGATGTGCTATAAAATTAAGGAATATATATTTGTTAATATTAATTAATTTTAAAAGAATCGATACTTCTAAAATCTTATAAATGATATCGAGATTATGGATTGGATATCCAATAAATGCAATTAAATATGTAAAATAAGGATGATAATTAAGTAATAATAGGTTAGGTGGTCACTTTCTGAAGGCAATTGACTGAGTTGTTATATAATTGATTGAACAACATGAAGAAGCAACTATAATATATGGGGGGGTTTATTCTTCCAAGGGATGATGATCATGATTTAACAACTAATATCGCATAATTACCAATATGTTTCCTTCTAAGTTTATATCATTCCAAATTCCATATATATATATATGTATTGGCGGCATGGGAATCTAGCGGCTTTCAGAAACCATTGATAACAGCCCAATATATTTTTTTATTGAAAAGAAAATCTTAATTATTTAATTGAAAATAAATAATTTAATTTGCTTACAGATCAACAATAATGGATAATTACAGATGTTATTTCGATTTTATAGTAAAGTTAAATAATAAATATGCATTAAATGTGATTTAATGATGGGGTGATTGCGAGGTAATTAGAATAATTTAAAGATAATTGACTTTTAGGGTTTGAATAGTTCTCCGAACCAAGTCTATGACCGAAAAGGAGAAACCTCTTTGAAGGTGAGTATCATGGGGGTGTACTATTACTTCATGCCTTCTAAATATTTCCCATAAATCAAACCAAATAATAATAATATCTAAATTTAAATTAAAAGTATATATTAAGACACGTAATCTACAATCAATGAAAGCAATGATTCCATTAGCACACCGCCATGCCTGAGTTTGACAATTTTGAACTTGTTTCATGTTGATCTTCCATTTATATTTTTTATATAATTAATTATTTGTATTCATTTTAAATTTATTATATTTTTAAATATTTAAATACGAAACAATTTAATAATTTAATACTTTAATACTTAAAAATAAGGATGAAAAAGGAATAAATATTTATAATAAACACTTGCAGGTTTTTGTGGGCAGGATTTAATTGGACCAGTTAACTTCCCACCCAAATTCAATAACAATGAATTTCTTTTATGCATATTTATGGGTTATATTTCATGTTTAATTTTTTAAATTTTGTAAAATAAATTGTTTTTTTTTAAAATAGATAAATTTATAATATTATGTAAAATATATATTAAACATTAAAAATATTACCTTTATAAATACTTTCAAAACATTATTATTTTGATAATTTTGTTAAAAAATATATAATATTTTTATAACATAATTTTCGATTTTAATACTTTTCAAAATTGTCTGTCGTTTTAAGAATGGAATAATTAATGGAAGAAAATTCAGTTCAAAGTGAAATTATTTAAATTGCGAAGCGTTGGCATTCGGTGGGCGTACGCGTTAAAAAAAAAAAAAAAAGAAAAAAAGGAAAAACACGAAGCATAGACATAGCCATCATCTATTCAACCAGATAATGAACAGCTCTTCCATATTTTATTTACACGCAACTTATTATTATTATTATTATTATTATTCTCTTCATCTTCGAGTTATATATTTTATGATTTAATTATATAAACTTATGATTATTTTTCAAATATATATTTTTTATTTTTATAAATATAAATTTTTATGAAAAAGACCGAAATATAATTTCATGCTTATATATATATATATATATATATATATATATTTAAAATAATAATATAGTCACTCAAATTCAAGCCTACTTCAATTCCTATAAAACATCCATATTATTATACAACAAATTAATTAAAATACTTTTATATATGTTAATTATTTAATATATTATTTATTTCTTATATGTATATATTATAAATTCATCTAAATTTTTACTGGTTATTGTAAATATAGATAAATTATTAGAATAAAGGAAAAAACTTCAAATATAATTTTGTTTTTCTTTTTTTGATTCATCCTGAAAAATAGAGAATTTTTTTTCTAGAAAATATAAATTATGTATTAAGTTTGGATTATTTTTTTATGAGAGTTTATATTATTGAAAAAAGAAAAAGGAAAATAAATAAATAAATAAATAAAAAACTTGAAATATGGCCAAAAGCTTATTAGAATGAAGTTAAGCCTCCATTTTAGCCACCTTTATGCTGCTGCTTTCAAATACTTTGCCTCTTTTTTCTTCCTTTCTTCGAATAAATTCTGAAAAAGAACCAAAGAAAAACCAGAGCAAACATCTCCCAAGAACCATTCTCACACCCCCAAACCTTGTTTGTCTTCACATCAACGTCTCTCTTTCCCCTTCTGGCTTTACTGGGTTTTCTTCATTTCTCCATAACTAGCCAGCCTCTTGCAGAAGGAACTTCTTTCTCCTTGTTTTCCTTATTCTGTTCCCTTTAAAACACTATCTTTCTTCATATAAACAGAGCTTCTGCATGTTATTGTTTTTCATTTCCAGCTAGCGTACCAGAGAAAGCCTCTTCCTTTTTATTGTTGGTTTGTTGGGTTCTGTTTAAAACAGAAGCTTCTGGTCCGATAAAGGAATACAAGGAAGATATATATATCAACCAGTTTTCTTTTCTTTTTGGGTTGTATAGATGAAAAGTGATAAGAAAATGGTGTATTACCATCGTTACAATCAGTTGAAAAAAGGTGAATATTATCACCCTCATCATCATCAACAACATGGTGAAGAAGATATTGAACTACTTGCTTTAGTTTGTACTAATTCTGCTTTCTACAAGAGAAAAAGGCCTAAACTTCTTTCTCTTCTCTTTCTTTCTCTCCTCTGTTGCTGCCTTATTTTGGCTCCTCATTTCTTTTGCACTTCCTCTGCTTTCTCCCTCTTGTGTAAGTCTCTCTCTCTCCCTTTCATTTTTCCTCTGATTTTGCGTACTTTTATATCATTTCTCCTGCAATTTCTTTTCCGTTTTCCTTGATGAATGTTTTTATGGTAATATGCAGATTCATTTGTTGTAGAAACTGATGGGATTGTTTCTAACGTAGACACCAATGCTTCCTTGTGTTCTTCAATCTCTAATGGTTAGTCCCTTCTTTGTTTTTCTTTTAACCATTCTAAAGCTTGTGTTATAAGACTGAATCAAATAGTAGTAGCAGACTGTAAAGCTGCTATATACAGACTCTTTTTAGAGTTTTCCTTGTCTCCATGATTAACTAAAAGCTTTTGCCAAAAGAAACATGCTTTTGCTTTTTATTTATCTTTAAGTTTGCTTACAGGATTCTTAAACTCTTAAACAGGGTTAAAAGGAAAGGAACTCATCAGTCACAAGTGATCTTTTTATTCCCAAAAGTTTTAGCCTTTTAATCTTTTGCTCTTCTTCTTTTAATGGTGATTTCAGGGACCATGTGCTGTGACAGAAGAAGTTTTCGTTCAGATTTCTGTATCATGAAAGGAGATGTAAGAACTCATGCTTCATCTTCTTCAGTTTTCTTATACACTCCAGGAAATTCCAGCTCTTTGATTCCAAGTAATGAGGAACTCCACCATGAAAAGATCAAACCATATACCAGAAAATGGGAAACAAGTGTAATGGACACAATTGATCAATTAGACCTCATCTTAAAGCAAGAAAAATCTGCAATCACCCACCAGTGTGATGTTAAACATGATGTCCCGGCCGTGTTCTTTTCGACGGGAGGCTATACTGGTAACGTTTACCATGAATTCAATGATGGGATTTTGCCTTTATACATAACTTCCCATCATTTGAAGAAGAAGGTTGTGTTTGTGATCCTTGAGTATCATGATTGGTGGATGATGAAGTATGGGAACATTCTTTCGCATCTTTCGGATTATCCTGCTATTGATTTTAGTGAAGATAAGAGAACTCATTGCTTCCCTGAAGCCATTGTTGGACTTAGAATCCATGATGAACTCTCCGTGGATCCTTCTTTGATGCAAGGAAACAAGAGCATTGTCGATTTCCGTAATCTTCTAGATAAAGCATATTGGCCGAGAATCAAAGGTTTGATTCGGGAGGAGAAGCGTGAAGCGGAAGAGAAACTGAAGCAGAAGAAACTTTCGTTGCCCAGTTCATCTGGAACCTTGTTAGAGTTCAGAAAGGACGTGCAAGACTCGAAGCTGAAGAGGCCTAAATTGGTCATCTTATCGCGAAATGCTTCAAGAACGATCACCAATGAGGATTCGTTGGTGAAGATGGCTGAAGATATTGGATTTAGAGTTGAAGTTTTGAGGCCTGACAGGACAACGGAACTGGCCAGGATTTATAAAGAACTCAATTCAAGTGAAGTCATGATTGGAGTTCATGGTGCTGCCATGACTCATTTTCTGTTCATGAAGTCTGGTTCTGTGTTCATTCAAGTGATTCCTCTGGGTACAGAATGGGCAGCGGAGACTTATTATGGAGAGCCTGCTAAGAAGCTTGGTCTGAAATACATGGGCTACCGAATTTTGCCAAGAGAGAGCTCATTGTACGGAAAATATGATCGAAACGATCCTGTTCTTCAGGACCCTATGAGCATAGCTAAGAAAGGATGGCAATACACAAAAGAAATCTATCTTGACAGCCAAAATGTGAGACTGAACCTTGGAAGATTTCAAAAACGGTTAGTTCGTGCTTATGAATACTCCATCAGAAAAATGAATCACAATTCCCATCACCATTCGCATTGATAGATTTGATGTTTGTACATGCCAAAGCGCAATGAATAGCAAATAGGAACATTTGTTTGTAGAGATTAGTGTATTAATATATACATCCTCATGTACATGTAAGAAGAATAAAACAACAATAAGCTTCTCCTGTGGAATGACATGTTTGAAGCAACTCCCCTTTGTATTTCTTTTATAATCTATGATTACTTCACATATATCTTTGTTCATGGTAAATGTCTGCTAGCCTCCTCTTAGTTTCCTTGGCATTGACGTGCATAGAAGTGCTTTTCCATCTTAAATTTTACTCTATTAAAAAAAGCTCTTTATTCTGAAATGAAACCATACTCTCTACAGGGAAAGATGAAAAGAATTTCATTATAATAGGGGAAAAAACGTTTCAGGTTAGAGCACATGATCCTACCATGTACATGAATGTCATCTTAATCTAATGGAAAATCTGTCATTGCCATTTGCAACTTGTCATTCCTCAACTCGAAATGTCTCTGTCTTATGCTTCGAGCAAAAGCACCATCAACAGTCTTCACTCAGCCTTTTCCAAGTGAAATTCCTTCTTGACGAAAATGATCGAACAGGAATTTGTCTGTATGCTTCAAGTCAAAGCACCATAGTTTTGTCCCGACAGTTTGACTTAAAAGTCAACGCCTTGTTGCCTTTGTCGATGAATGAACTCGAGGCGGTGTCTTGGCATTTCGTCTGGCATCACCTGCATCGGAAGAAGAGACAACGAATGATGACAAAAATCACGTGAATGGATTATAAACATGCGGTGATATCTAGTTAACCATGCTTCTGTCAATTATACTTGCCAGAGTCCGTTGGCTTCCCTCCAAGGGAAGATCGCCGCGACCTGTCAGACCCTGATGCTTGAATTCCAGTCAGTGATTGCCTCCTTGAAGCCTTGGAATTGGCTGTAAGTGGTGACCTTACTTCGTTCTTTTTATTGCTGGTGCAATTGGTGGGTGAATCTACTTCTTTTGCATGTTGCTGATTCCTGCAGCTTTGACAAACATTACTAGTGGATAAGCATCAAACTGGAAATTGGTAGCAGGAATATTATGCTAAATAAACATGTATGCAGTAAAACAATATGTAAAACTCTAAGCTAAGCTGCATACCTCTTCTCAGAGCCATTTATCAGTTTTCCAATGGTTCGCAAGGATCTCCTTATTTGAGACCGTTTTCCATTTGCCCTACCATTCAAATCACATGTTTGAAAATCTGTTGAAAGAGCAACTACTTGTGGTTCTGGAGTCGTTGATAGCTGAAGAAGTGGAATTTGCGATCTGCCGTCCGTTTTGACGGTTCGGTTTTTACAGGAAAAACTAGTAGGACTTCTAGGGGCACTAAGATGATAGGTTTCCATCATGGAACTGCCATTAGCAGAATACTCATGCATCTTTGATGCTGCCTCGGGATCATGCGACTGGCCGCCATAAAATAGTGGCTTGCTTATATAACCTGCTGCTGCTACCTTGGTCTGCGAACTATCGTGGTTGTATTTTGGACCTTCCAAACTCAATCTTCTAGATCGAGCATGTACAGAAGGTGTTTTTGACCGCTTTCTTTCTACAGGATTCACTGTTTGCGACTTCATATTGCTGCCATTCTCAATGCTGAGCCTCCGAAGACGGGGTGGAGTTCGTTCTATCGTTGCTTTTGGTTTCTCACGTGGAGATCTTGGTTCCTTCGTTCTGCTGAAGTGTATGTTTTGCTCTTCCTTATTTGCTAATGCCTTCTTAAGGGTCTCAACCTGCAAACAAAGTGTTGAACTTATCGTTTCTCATGGCAAAATTAACAACACCGATCCGTTAAGAAGAAGAGGTTCATCCGATCAGGTTAAATCTTGCAGAAAAATCAACTTCAGGTTATCTAAAAACTTTTCAAACACTTCAGGTTATCAGAAAAATGTTTATGGAAAGCATAGCAACGGCATATTCAAGCACCAGAGTACTAACAATGAATGGCTTAGATGTAAGCTTCAAGCCAATACTATTACCTGTTCCTTGAGTTGCATAATCTCACTGCTTTCTTTATTTGCACGAGCGGCACCAAGTTCAACTGTGGATACCCTCTGAGCAAACTTCAATGTACTAATTGTTTCCCCATAAGAGTCTCCTTCTGGACTCACATGAGCAAACATCAGTGTTTTGGCTTGTCCTCCTGAAGTTTCAAAATCAGCACGGAATCAATACAAAGAAAGAAAGAAAAGCTGAAATTTAGGCTGGAAAGGGTGCTTATTTGCTTAAAATAATAACCTAAGGAGTCCTGAAGGAGAAGCGTAAGTTTGCTGTTTCTGTAAGGAACATGAGAATTCCTTTGCGCCAAAGCTGCAATGACATCTCCCAGACAGGAAAGAGACTTGTTGATATACTGTGCCTCTTTGAGCCTGTCTCCAGTAACTTCAGATTTATCCACTCTTTCACTTCCTGCAAGATCTACCAAATGCAGGCAACTGCGCAGGGTGGCTCCAGAAGTATCTTTCCCGTGCACGTGAACTGTCAGGATACTGAAACAGATTTTAAAACACCAAATCAATTTTGTCAAAATTAGCTTGAATAAACATCAAACGTTATTATTTCTTTCTAACTTGGATATTCAGGAAAAGGAGGATTTCTGTTTTGCATTGCAATGACCAACAGGCCCGTCCTGGGAGCTTGTGTAGATCAGGTTCTGAAATCACACCTGTGGGATCTACTGCTTCTGTTGTTTAGTGCTGTGGAACTGACAACACGATTCAACTCGCCAAGTTTCATCAGATTAAGAACATCAGCAGTGGAGTTCACGGGGTGCATTTTAGCATCCGGAAGATTCAAGCCATCATCACCGCTGCAACTGCGAATCTCTAACTTGTTCATGGTTAAAGAATACATAAATGGTTAAACTGTCTTCTTGCATACGAATAATGGTCATCAGAAAAGATAAACTTGTCTATGCAATTTGATAAGGAGACTATACGAAAGGATATTTAGTCGCTGAAGAGTCCTCTGCAAGAAGGTCTCGTACTTGTTCATTGTAAATTTCCACCATTTGAACTTGAATAACATAACTTATCACGTCCTTTCTTTTCTTGGACATCTGAAAGAGATCATTTAGAGCTAGATAATTAATCCCCATATCTTTAGCTGAACCACCTGTTGGACCACTCTGCAATAATGCACAATCCGTATCAGATTGGAAACAATTGGTTATAGATATGAAACTTGTTGATCGGATGGCTTAAAGATATTAAAAATCCTACCATGGTGTATGTTTTTCCGGATCCAGTTTGACCGTAGGCAAAGATGCAGACATTGTAACCATCCATCACAGACCTGATCAATGGTTGAGTGTCCTTGTAAACATCATCTGAGAAAATGCAACACGGTTAATGTTGTATATTACTACATCAGTCATCAATTAATGAGTTGATCAAGAAATATGATTGCTACCTTGGGTGGAACTGGGACCAAACACCTGGTTAAACTGAAACATTCTCTTCCCCTCTTTTCTGGGCTTTAGTGGATCCAAGATCACTAAGGAACCATCTTCTCCAATAAAGTCTACCACATTACTTTTTACACCACCTATGGCAGGTCTAATCCTGCAGTATACTCGAATATTACCTGACAAACATCTTAATCAGGATGGCCTCCATAAATCAAAAATGTTAGTTCGCAATAGGAAAATGAACACAGTTTCGAGAAGCTAACCTTTCAAGTCCTGAACCATGTTGTACAAGTTCCTGTTCTCTTTCAATACTCTTTGATATCCAAGAGCAGCGGTAGACATCTCCTGTACCTGATATCCTGAAACCGTAAAAATTCATGTATCTCATTCTAATGGACGGATGAAAATGGAAAAATATATAAAGAGTTAACATAGTGGAACACATGAAATATGATCCTGCGAAGATTGATGATCAAATATTGATTAGTCACTTGATTATTTCGTAAGGTTAACTTACCAAGCTTTCTCAAACCTGCCTGAAAATGGGACTGCAAGTCTTCAAACTCAGTCTTCGTCTTTGTCAGCAAGGACTTCAAATCCTGAAAGATGAACATAACCAACAAGCTATGAAAAGTCATATACAAAATAGTTGATTTGGCTTCACAATTTTCAGTCCTGGACTTTAGCAGAGAGATGCAAAAAGCTTTCTAACATTTTGCTTTTTTCTTTTTTTAACTTAATTGGAAACTCTTAGTATAACTTTTTAATCCATTGGAACTACAAAAGAAGCGGCAAAAAACTAACCACAAGCTCCTTCTCTTGCATCTGAATTAAACGTCTGTGCTTGCAATTTCCCTTCCTTAAGCATGCCCGACAACACTGCTTGACATTAATATATACGAGTAGCAAATCAAAATACGCCTTAATGGTTTATTATATACACGAGTTAGGATATATTTGAAGAAAAATACCTTGGAATCTCCAGGTTCAGATGAATCTTCAAGGGGTGTTGATTCTGAGAGATCAAGTGGGCTCCTTTTTTTTCGAAAATCCTTGAACATTGCCCTGAACTGTTTCTGGAAAAACAAAGATCGACAGATTCATGAGGATTTGGTGCACGAAAGAGAATTCAGAAATGATAATAAACATCCAACATGAGTTCACTCGTGATAAAACCGTGAAAATTAATCATTTTACCTCAGGAAAACTGTTCTGAATATTTTCCTCCAAACAAATTGGCATGATTCTGGTCAATAACTTCTCTAAATCCTATTTCACAAAAGGATCACAGGAAATGGATGTGATTAGAATCTTTTATTTCCTTCTCTTTGCTCTTATAGTGTATATCGAGTCAAAGAAAAGTTAACATATTAAACAGCAAAAATTACCATGTCAGCAGCACGGAAGGATGTAAGGAGGTTTCCATCGATGTTTTCTTTTGAATCATCCACATGTCCAGCAAGTAGCTTGACAACTAAATCTGTAGCACCCAATGTTTGAAGGATTAAGAGAAAGCATACATGAAAAAAAAAGACCACTTTTCACATTTAGTTGAAAATAGAAGACAAATGCGTGAAAAGCCTCTCTGCACAGATGCGATTCAAAGAATGGCATCTAATTGATAGTTTACAGTTGACTTGCTTCATTTATCACAAAAGAAAGCAGGAAATATACTTTGAATGAAACACTTCTGATTCTGAAGTGTAAATGTTCATTTGATCCTTACTAAATATTCTAACAAAATCAGTAATAATTTTCTGATTTGACAACAGACAACTTCACTAAAATTATTCAAGTACCAGCAAGTTTCTGAATGTCAACATCAGCAGGTGGCTGTTTCTCAGATACTGCTGACATGTCCAGATGTCGACAAGATTCCGATGAGATTGGACGAGAGTTGTTGCCATTGGCAGGGAGCATAACTATGGGAGATCTGACAGGCTTATAAAACCCATTTCCACCATTGGTCTGCTTGCCTTCATGATATGATTTAAGGGCTAAGACGCAGTCAGCCACCTTAGCTACTGAACCTGACTCCAAAGCATCCTTTTAAAGCAATAATAAACCCAGCAACTATCTTAGCCATATGATTATATAATTTGTAGATATAGTAAAAGCATATATGCGTAGTAGTGTAGGCAATTACCCTCTCAAGATCAGAAGCTTCAAACGCAGGAAGCTTTAACTCTTCAACAGCCACCAAAAAGTTTCTAACATTTTCAAAATACTGATAGGCTGGTAAAGGCTGAGATTCCCTATTTAATGATTGTAAAGGAGCATGATTCTCGACAACCTTAAAATCAAAAACAGACAATTATTAGTTCATTGAAGATACTCAAGAGAACAACCCTACTCACATATATATGTTCCAAGTGTATATATGGAGTTATGGAGTCATGAACATTACTGCATAGGTCTCAACTGGCAGTTAGAACTTAGAATTGATTGACATCAACCAAACCCAAATATGCAAAGTAATGTACATTTCTTGATCAGAATTACACAAGATAAAGAATCAAATATATGTTATTTATTAAGAATTCAATCTGGTTACCTTAGGCACTGCTCCTGGATGAACCTTGTTTATGGCATTGCATAGAAATAAGCCGTTTCTCAAGTGAGAAACAAACTCTTTCTCCGATGGATGATTCGAAAATCCTATTGGACCCACAATGCTTTCAAGCCACTCGGCAGCAAGAAACCGTCTCAAAGCTTCACATTGAATAATTTAATCAAATTAATAAACCATAAGTGCAATTACATAGGAGCAAACAATATCGAAAGCATGCATAAAGAAAACCCATCTATAAAAACTATTAAGGTTTTTCTGGAATCTTGAAAGGGGAAAGAAAATTCAATAACATGTTCTCACTAACCAAGCAAACAACCAAACAAAAAAAAAAATCATACCTGTTTCTTCAGCTTTTCTCGAAGCCAATATATCATGAAGTTCTGTTCTTTCAAAATTCTCCATTAAACGAGAAACTGGAAAATGATACCAAAAAACCCATATAAGAAACAAAGAAAAAGGCACCAGTTTATCTTCTAAACAACAAATCACAACAGTAACCAATGAAACAGACAGAAATACATCCATAAGCACGTTCACTTCCAAAAAACAAAAAAAGAACATACTTTTGTCTCCTTTTTAATTAGCGGGTCTCTTCCTTGTTCCCTTATCAAATTAACCAACGAGAAACCCTGAAAAAGAAGCCAAGGAAAAACCCAGAACGCGAAGAGAGAGTACTGTAATGGCTGAAGACCAGAAACTAATAAATTTCCTTCGTTTTCTGTATTTAACTCAATAAATCGAAGACTTCTAGTTTTATTTTTAACTTTCTGGTTTCTCTTTTGAATTTGGTTCCGAATCCAAGGCCATGAAATCGTAACGTTAACTTTTCAGAGGCTGATTTTTGAATTCAAATCTGTAGGGCTCATTGAACATTAATCTTGTCCGATTGATTCTCCACGTCAGCAATCTCATCGAACGGAGAGTGATTGTACGTGTTAGGCACGTGCTTGTACTGCGGGTAGGACTTGTACAGACTTTTTTAATGTTTTATAATGGGAATGAGATACAAAAGCAGTAATTATATTTTTATTTTTATTAATACAAGTTTACATTACTCAGATATAATGACAGTATGAAATTATATTTATTTTTAAATGTAACATATAATTAATATAATTCACAGAAGATAATTTGATTGGATAAATTGAGTTTAATCAATTATTATATAATATTTTTTTTGAAATATTGTTAGTATGTATAATTGAGTAATTAGCTTATGATTTAGTATAATTATTTAAAATTTTTAGTGTAATAACTAATTAAAAAATTTCTTTTAATGACGTAATTTTTTAATATTAATGGATCATAAGAGTATTTTCGAAGTAAGATGGTTGAAAAAATTAATCATATGAATTTATTTTTTTAATTATATAGAATTTTTCATTTTAATTTTTATTCATGGACCAATAAATTAAATTAATAATATTTAATTTAATATTAAAATGATGAATTTTTAATAATATTTATGATATGCAGGATAAAAAAATATTGAAAATAATAATCTAAATAGAAGAGAGAATACAAATGAAAAGTTGACTTTTAAACAAAACCGAAAATGAATAGATGCATCTCATGCTTGAGAAGAATGATGACATATCCTAATTCTAGTGATATACTTTCCTTGATTAGGGCAACACAGAGAGTGCTCAAGAGAGAACAGGAAAACGGGAAGAGGGAAGATAGAGATGAAGAGATAGAAAATGTGAACAGCAGGCAACTAACCTTCTCTAGACGACGGAATGGGTTGATGGAATAGGCTACAGAATTATCAGTTGTTTCCGATGCTTAAGTTGCTGCCATTGTTTTCTCTTCAACTCGAAAGCTATCATTCCTGCAGCACTAGGTTTTGTTTCTTCTTCTTCTTCTTCTTCTTCATTTCATCACATTGCTAAGTCACAGCTATATGTTTTTTTTACCTATGCTTGATCTTAATTTATAGTATATCAAATAAAGATTCAAACCTCAGTATTTTTTGAAGATGTGTTTTATTTTTTTTACAAAATTGTTTATTAGATGTATTTTCACATTTATGAATTATTTTCACCCTCCTGTTCTTCAAGCTACAATTGTGAACTGGGCATTAGAAGAAGGTAGTTGGCTATTCATATGAGATTGGTATAGTAAGGGAAAATGATCTACCAAGCCAATGCAAATGTCATCCGAAAATGAAAACCGTAGGGATGATATAAGCTTAGAACCTGTGGGTGAGAACACTAGCTTTCCCTCATGTTTGGTTATAGCAGGAACTCTTGAATCTATAATTACTCAATGTCCCAATCTAAGTATCAACGGTGATTATAGGAGGAACTCTTAAATATAGAATCACTCCACGATTCAATTTAAACATCAACGATGCATTTTTCGGATGGAGAAAATAGAAATGTTTTATGTTGGATTAGTTCAGGTATTATGGAATTGAGACTAGTGGATATAATATATATGCAGGAAAGAGAGGAAGGAAGGTATTTTCCGTTAGAGATATTAATTTTGGGAAATCACTCCTAATAAAGGTTACATGAACAATATATGAAATTCATGTTAATATGATTTTTTAAAATATCATAAAATTATGTCATTTTATATAATCTAGTAACAAACAGCCGTTGGCTTAGAAGTAGCTAAAAAGACATTGATTTGAAGAAAATCAAGATCAAGGTCGTCCTTTCAGGAATTTGAATTAGAAGGCAGGAAATTTGACCATCATCACCATGATAATGATCATCATAGTGTAGGTGGTGATCATGGTCTTGGAGCATGTTTCAACGGTTGTTCGAGTTTTGACTATGAAGTCTGATAATACCATAAGAATTAGATTTTTCTAGATTTGATATGATAAATGTTTTGACTTAATTAATATAAAATAAATAAAATTAAAAATTGATTTTTAAATTTTTCAAAATATTTATATTATAATAATTAATAACAAAAATGACAAAAGTTAATAGAAAATTGCATTCTATTTTTAATTTAATAAAATTAATAATTATGGATTTGTTCTCTAAAAAAAATGATGGATTTATCATAATGCAAATGAAAGTGCTATTAATTAAGGTTTCATAATTTTTCCCTTAATTAATTTCATATAATATTCTTTGCCTCAAAAGGAAAGCTCTCAAGATTGAACATGATAATGGCAAGTAGCCTTCCAATTATTTCACTCATATCTACCATTATTTGATTATTCAATGATATTCTTATGCAATATGATGTTTTAAACTTCTTTGAAAAAAATTAAATTTTATTATATTTGGTAGGATAATTATATTATATTTTTTATTATATTATTTAGATAATTAATATTTATATAATTAAATATACTTTAATTAAAGTATTATTAAATACACATCAATTTTCATATATTCACAGTTACATTTCTTTATTACAACTACATTAAATATATTTTATTAATAAATAATTAATTAATCATTAGTATAATCATAAAAATAAAATATTAAACTTAAATCATATTAATTAAAATATGAGATTCATAATTGAACATCAAAATATATAATAAATATTAAAATATCAAAATTTAAAATAATAAAAATGAAAAAAATTTTAAAAAAATTAAAATTTAATTAATTTTTATATAATTTAAGATAATATATTAACTATATTACATTTTGTTTATAATTGTCATACAAATATTATATTGAAATAATGATTAAAATATATTACATTTTTTATTATATTACATGATTAGTTATATTATATTTTAATACAAATCTAAATACTTCCAAATATATGATAATATAAATTATGTCATAATAAAAAAAAACTCTACATTAGGATTTAAATTTCTTGAATAGTTGACAATGCACATCATAACACTTCATTTACATTTTTTTTTGATGAGTTAATATTTGCCTATTTCTCCGAAATTTTGACCGTGAAAATAAGATAATAGTTTTAAAATATCAATTACTCTTCCTAAAATTATGAAAACAAATAGAATCAAGAGGACCGGTTGACACGGACCGGCAAAATGTTTGTTGGATGGATAGAGCCGGTTGATATGGACCGATCAGTCGGAGAAAAAAAAGGTTATTTTAAAAATACTTGAGGTAATATTTAAAACCATACAAATGTATCAATTTTACATTTTGTATTTTATTTCATATTAATTAAATATTACAATTATTTTTATTTCAAGCGAAGATGCCTTTTGATTTTTGACATAAAATATTGAAGTGATAGGCTAAAATATCATATTCTAATCACATTTAATATTTATTTTTAACTAAATATTGGATAATTTAAGATGTTATTTTTCCATTATATTTTAATTATATCATTTTTTAGAGATAATTGTAAAATGATAGATTTTATTATATATTTTATAATAATGTCAAATGATTTTTAAAATCCTTACAAAAATAATATTTTTTAGTGATAATATTGATTATTTTTAAATAAATTATAATAAACTTGAAATAAAACTAAAATAAACCTGAAATAAATATTTTTATAAATTAAAAAAATCATTTTACAATTTTTCAGAAAAAACATAACACTTCTACAAAATTTCTTCTATATTTCATAAATTTTAAAGTTTCCTTTTTTACTTATATTTAATTTTTCACTCTTTTTCCATCCACATAATCAAAATTGTTTTATGTTAAAATATATTGTTTAATAATTAAAATTTTATAATTTAATTTGTTAATAGTTTGATCATATAAATTTAAATATTATATCAAAAAAATCATTCCAAAAAATAAAATAAAATAAACTTAAATATCATATCAAAAAATAAAATCATAATAAATCATAAGACACTAATCCTTTTGAATTGGTAAGATCAATATATTTTATATTAAATTAAAAAGCTGCACATTCATCGGTTGAAAAAAAAAATATTAAATATTTATCAATTAGATCATCTTTAACATCAACGAATTATTATTATTATCTTTATTAATAATGCATAAAATTATAACCATTTGAAATGTCAATTGGACTAAAACGTCATAGAGATCAATCATACAACATTAAGTTTTTTTTTATTCTTTTCTTTTAAATTTAATCTTCTTGATCAGATGAACATTTAATTAATTCAGTTTTTTAATAAATAAAATTGAATTGAATTAAAATTTTTATGACTTAAAAATTTATGAATCAAATTTCAATTGGATTCAATTGTTTACTTTATTTTTTAAATTATTTTAAATTTCTTAAATCAAAACAAATCAAATATTTCTGAATTTAAAAATTTTAAATCAAACCAACCAAATTTATCAAGTTTGATTCATTTTTCCGATTCAAACCATGATTTACTCACACCTGATATTAACTTTACTATAATAACATAACTAATATTATATTTTAACATAAGCATTTTTTAAATTTGGGATTTAGATTTAAATTTTAAAAAAATTTAATATGAACTATTTCGCTTTTAGAATTCTGTTTGAAATTTATAATTAAAAATGAAAATCCGTTACTAATTTTATCAGCATATTATTAAAAAAAATGTTTTCTAAAAATGGAAAATAGCAATTATTAATTAAGAATCCAATTTCATATATACAATCGTAAGATGAAATAAAATAAAAATTGAAGATGACAAAATGTGCATTCAAATGAAAGGGAAATAATTGTCTGTTAGTGTTAGTATTGGGTAAAGGTAGGCCACCAATTAGAAAAGGAATACATACAAATATAGCCGTGAGAGAGATGCTTGGAGCCGTCCAAAATGTTAATTTGTAGTTAATTATATAATAATTGAGATTAAGATATAGTTTACGAGCTTCTATATGCAATCACAAAAATGAAAATAATAATAATAATATATATATGAATAAATATATTAAAGTTTTAATTTAATTTTAGCTATTTATTTCTTTTTTCAAAAAGTACCTTTCCATTTTGATGGGACAGAGTGACCCTTTGATACCAAAAAGGTGATGCCCTCATCCCAAGAGTCTCTACTGCCCGACCCCATAGGTATCGTGAGGGAGGTAAATCACGGTACTCCAGCGGCCTCCTAGATGGGGATCCAGGTCTTGGTGCCCACAAGGAGTCCACCCAGAGGGCGTAATTCCCACACTGCGGCTGCCAAGACTCGAACCGTGGCTCTTTGGTACCAACACCACACCCAAATACCAACTGGGCTACACCCGCGTACGGATGATAGAGTGGACCCTCATTACCAATAATGTTGCATTGACCTTCAACAACACGCACGTCACCCCATTAAAATAAATTAATTCTAAATAATCACTTGTATTTTTTGAATTATACTATGAAATATTATTTCCAATTTTTAATTTTTAATTTAGTTGTAAATTATAATAAAAATTTGAATTTAAAATAAAAAATCATTATCATTTTATTTTATTCGTTTTCTTATTTAATTTTTTCAAAAAATTATTGTATCTTCAAATATTAAAAACTCTTAAATCAAAAGTTTTAGTGAAATGGAAAAATTATTCTCATTTAATCTCACTATGTTATTTTAATAGATGATTTGGGTTTTGATCAATTTAGTTGATCATATATATATATATATATATATATTATGAATGCTACCCAACAATTATATTAATTTAATATAGCTATTATATTTCAAGTTTTAAACTATTCTATTTAATAAATTAAAACAAATCTCATGTTTAAATATTATATTAAATTATATTATTAATGAGATGAATATCATATTAATTTAATTCAGTAAAATCTAAGCATATCGAGTCAAATATTTATTAATACTAATAACATTAAAGAAAAACAACGAATTAGATCAACCTAAATATTTATTTTAATTTAGTTTGGCCTTATTTATTTTATTAGACCAATTAAGAATTATACTAAAAAATATTTAAAATAAAAATATTTGATTCAACTAATAAAACTAAATTAAAGCAAGAGACAAAGTGCGGAAAAATTCATCCCTAAGGCTCAAATTAAAGATTTATAATTAAACACTTTTTTCATTCCAAATTAATATATATATATATATATATATATAGTGATCTTAAATTATTAGCTTATTTTATTTATCATTTTAAAATAGTTGATGTGTTAAATTTTTATTATATGGTTATTTAATTATATTAAAAATTTAAAAATAATTAATAATAATTTAAAATATTTTTCTCATTCATAAAGATATAATAGGAATAATAAGTACCTTTTCAAGTAAGCTAGGGCCGACAGCTTTATTGTGCTACACACCATTGCCAACCAAAAAAAAAAAAAGGAAACTTAAGTATTACAATTATTATTATTATTATTAATTTGATTTAATTAACAAGTTCAAGCTATAATTTTTTACAATATTAATTCATATTAATTAATAAAAATAATTTAAAAATAGATATAAAAATAATTCATATATCAATTCATGTATGAAACCAAAATGGATCTTCTCTTTTAGAAATACATGTGATTCTATTATTATATTTTAAAATTTTAAAATAATTATTCCATATTTTAAAATTCAGATATTCATAAATAATAAAATATAGAATATAAAATAATTATTCTTTTAATTTCATAAAAAAATAAAATATGATATTTTAGTTGATTAAATAGAATATTTTGATGGGTTAAATATAATAATAGAAATGGAGAAATGAGAAGGAATAAAATCGAAGTGATTGGGGGGGTGCATGTGTGGGTGTTTGGTTGTGTGTATATAATGATCATCATGCCCACAAGACTCCATAGTCTCCCTTTATATTGGCCAACATCATTCACTATCATCACCTTGTCGGCCTCTCTCTAGATCTCTTACCCTTTCTCCATTCTTGCTTCCAAAGATTCTTCCTTCTTCCCCATCACAAATCTTCCATTTTTAGATCCGTATTGCTTCTTTCGTATTTCCTTTGTCCATCGATTTCATTCTTTTCTGAATCCATTTCAAGTTTCTTTACCATTTTCTGAATTGATATATATACATTTATATACAGCGAGAGAGGACGATGAGAGGGCAAGAAGTGGCTCTGCAAAGAAACAGTAGCTGTAGCAGAAGTACAAGAAGGATAATCCCATCAAACTACATGATCAGATCGACATCAGTCCCTTCAATACCTGAACTCGAAGATAGAATATCTGATAAGCTCCTGGTCCGGCGAGATTCTGTCTCGTTACACCCTATTAATAATAAACTCCACTCAAGATTCTCTTCTCTTCTCCGTTCTATTTTCAAGATTGTTTCTTTTCCCAACTTAGTTATCCCCACTTGTAAATGGCTTTCTTTCCCCGCTAATCTCTCCATAACACCTTCTCTCGGCCGGAAAGTCACCGGTACCCTGTTTGGTCTCCGCCGTGGTCATGTCAGCTTTGCTGTCCAGGACGATCCCAGGTCCGAACCAGTATTGTTACTTGAATTAGCCATGTCTACGTCTATGTTAGTCAAGGAAATGTCATCAGGGCTGGTCCGGATCGCGCTTGAATGTGATAAGAGTCGGGTTCCAGGTCAAGGAACTCGGTCAGGAAAGCTGTTTAATGAGCCGACATGGACTATGTATTGTAATGGTAGGAAGTGTGGTTATGCAGTGTCTCGCAGTTGCACGGAGCTCGATCGGCACGTGCTAAGCACCGTGCAGAGCGTATCCGTGGGAGCCGGGGTGATTCCGATGGTGGAAGACGGACGGAAGACAGCCGGATCAGAGGGGGAGTTGCTGTATATGAGGGCTAAGTTTGAGCGAGTGGTGGGTAGCCGTGACTCGGAGGCGTTTTACATGCTGAATCCCGACGGAAACGGAGGACCCGAACTCAGTATATTTCTTCTACGAATATAATTTGTAGGAAAAGAAGGAATTACATACACGAAAAAAGGAAGACTTTATTATTACTGTTATGAATTTAAAATGGGTAGGCGATGTAAGACGATGATTATGGATGCCTAATTGGATGAATTAGTGAGATGTATGATGTAATTTCTTTTCCTAATCTACAATTAGCAGTTGGATTATGGGGTTCTCGTTTGTGGGTTTATTACCATATACAAAAATAATCCAAGTACTTGGCATTACTTAATGGCGTATGGTTGACAATTAGGTGTGCGGGTTGTATACTTCACCAGCAAACTATGTTATCATTAGAAAATTAAATAACCGATACTTAACACAGTTAGTTGTAATTATGATGAGTTTGAATAGCATAATGTTGACATAACGATCTTGAAAGGGTTGGAGATTAAGTAATTAACTTTGAGATATAATGTTATAGTTAGAAGGAAATATAAAATGCACGCCTGGATGTGACTTTGATGTAATACTTTCGTTATATATATATATATATTTATTTATTTAGTAAGAAAGCATGCTTATTGCCTTGCATGACTCAAATCATACCTTTTCTTCATTATTTTATTACTATATTATTATTATTATTAAAGTATATAAGTCTGATTTTTTAAAATTAATTCTCTTTCTACCCTTTGAGATTGATATTTTTATTTATTAGAAATATATAGATTATTATGTTATATTATTTATAAATATCATATATATTTAAAATTTGTTGTATTAATTATTAATTATTATTTAATTTTAGGTGTAAATCTTAATATATTTTACATGTAGTTAATAATAATTATACATATTATTTTTTAAATATACATAAAAATTGTATTCTATAATTCTGTCTCAAATTTGTGAAATTTTTTTCTATATGCCTAGTTTATTTATGGAAACATTCTTAATTGCATTCAAGTCAAATCTCCTTTAAAATGAAAATTTTTAAAAAATTTATTTATGTTATGTTATTCTTTTTTACTATCTTTTACTCCCTCGTATCATTGTAATTATTCAATTTATTTATTTATTTATTAATATTAAAAAATTCATTTATTAATATAATATTTTATTAAAATGTATTTAAAAATATTTAAATGAATAATTATTTATTGAGTTAATAATATAATAAAGCTGAAAAAATTTATCTTAATATGCTGAATAAATAATTTTTAAAATTAAATTGTTATAAAGTAAATACTTAAAACGAAAAAACTATTAAAATTGCGTTTAAATAACAAATTTAGAATGGCAGTAGTAGATTTTTTTAAATAATAATAATAATAATAAAGAGTATTCAGCACACTTTTTTTCTTACGTTAACAATATTTTTAAAATATAATATATTTTCATTATTAATTTAATTGTCATAAATTATCATAATAATTGATATAATTCTTAAAATTCAATACATGGAATTGTGTGTGTGTGTGTATATATATATATAATGAAAAAACCAAAGTATTATCAAATAATTCTATACTGATTTTCTTGAATATTAAAAACAATTAATTATTATAAAATGATGATGGATTATTAAAATAAGGCAATTGATTTTGATGAGAGATGGATTTTTAAAGCATTTTCAAGATATTAATTATAGGAAAAGGATGTTAAGATAAGAAGGCCAACCAAATTGATTGGATTATATCCATGAAGTGCCATCACTATTCTTTGTCTTTATAATGCCTTATTTTCTCTCCATTTTTTTATATTTTTTCCTCCAATAAATGTGGAGCATATATATATATATATATTTTTTTTTTGAAATCTAAGATATTTTTATGAATTTAATTTTAAAAATTAAATTAATTTGATTCAATTCTAAAAACTATTAAAATTTTAATTTAATTTTAAAAATAAAAAAAGTTTTAATTTATAAAATTAAATTAAATAAAATTTTATTCCAAGAAAATATTATCTTTGAAAACAACCCACCATCATTGCCCTCACGAATAAAATTATTTTAGATTTTCTCTTCTTTTCCACTTTGCCAATGGATGCTATTTGAATAGGCATCAAATAAACTAAAACCATTTTCATTAATATTATTTAATTTTGATATAATATATATATTAATATTAATTAAGTTTAGAATAGCTGGTAATATTTTGAATTCTATGAGTAATATCATAATTAAATTTATGAGTTTGATTTTTAATACTTTAAAAGAAAATTATTGGAAAAGTTTATATTATTTATTTTATAATGAAGATAAATTAAATGTAATAAATGAGCTAGTAGTGATTAAGAATGAAATAATATGTATATATAAGAAAACAGCATCCACATAATCTCATGCCTAATAATTAAGAAATGAAGTCCTTTGTTCATGGCTTCATGTAAGTTCCATGAACGATAATAATAATAATAGTTAATAAAATGTCAGTTTCAAATCTAATTATTGAATGCATAATACATGATTAAGGTACAACTTATTGGATTTGGTTAATGGTTCAAAAGGGTTTTCATGTCCTCTGGCAAACTATAATATAAAAACATTATTATAAATTGAATAATAATATTTAAACCAATACTTTAATGGCAACTCACAACCATATATATAATTCTCCAATGCCCATTGCCGGGTTAATATTACCAAATGACACTGTTCTTAGGTCGGTTTTCAAAATGGTCATTGATTTTTAATTTTTTTCTTTTTAGTATCTGAACTTTAATTTTTTTTCATCAGGAGGTTTTCTGCCACATTAAATATATACGTGGCAGAATATTCCTTGAATATTCCCTTGCATTGCCACGTGGACAGTTGCCACGTGGATGGTTGTATACGTGGCCGGTTGACACGTGGACGGTTGCATACGTGGATGTTT
>CANYBF010116270.1:0-25617 GCA_948192965.1 Dalechampia spathulata
TTATTTTATAAACAGGTAAACACAAATTAGAATTATAAAAAAAAAAAGTCATAGAAATCCCTTGTAGAGTAATTAGTGGTTTCCACGTATTGGGGATCATTAATTATTTTACGGGAGCATGTTACGGTAAGGCGTGACATATAGAGAGTATCATTGATGGTTTGACTAGCTCAAGTAAAGGAGGAAAATAGGATTTTAAGGTTTAGGAGTGTTTTTATCATTTTGACATTTACACAAAATGTCATTTATAGCTCATATGGATTTTATCACATGATACAAGTCACATTGAATTTTATTATATTTAAAATTACATTTAAACATCATAACAATTTGAAATTATATCACTACAGGTTGTATATTATGAATTTGTATAAATCACTAATTAATTAGACATATAAAATCAATTAGTTCCAGATAATTTTCTAAAAAAATTACGAAACATCCATAAAAATATGCTAGTTAATTTAAGAAACTCCTCATATAAAAATACTGATTTATAAGTTTGCTTATATTTCTTTTATAGATCAATTTTGCATTAGTTTACAAGTGTAATAAAAATAAACTTTGTTGAAGATAATATCAAAATATTGCATCTTTGTCCCATGATTGTTAATTTATTGTTATTATATGTTCTAAATTACTATATGTCATAATTTATTTTTAAAACAGATTTGTGAGTACGTCCATATAATATGTATATTATAGCATTATTAAAATTATATTAATTGTTTAGTTTTATTTTTTAAAAATTAAATAAATGACAGAAAAACTGTATATGTAGAAATTATTATTTAAATTTATGATTCAGTTTATTAATAAATTTTATAAAATTAATGATAATTTAATTAGATATATGTATAGATAAATCATATTTTAATTATTTAAATATTAAATATATACTGAAATTTAATTATTGATATATAATTAAAAATTCTTATCACAGATTATCAATATTTATTAATTTTATGTTTTTATAAAATAATAAATGATTCATCTGATAGTGTTATTTAAGATTGATCAAGTTCCGAGGGCATGTAAATGAATTAATTTGAAGCTAGTGAAACTCGACTCATTTACGGCGACGTCGAACCAATTAGTTCGGTTACTTTCCTCTTGTCATGCCTTATAAAACCCCAAAAGCCAAAATTCTAGGGCTTTATAAGTTTATTGAAGAAACTAGAAACCAAACCAACGATTTAACTTGCTTCCAAAGGCCAAGAAATCTAAATGGCAACAAGGTTTGCAGTGAGCCGACTCGGTGGTATTAGTCGCCTGATGTATTCATCTCGTGGATCAACACCTCGCTACTTCAGCGACGACAAGGGCCGTGTTCTTAGCGAAGAGGAACGCGCTGCTGAGAACGTCTACATCCAGGTTCGTTCGATTCTTCTTTATATGTTTTTATTTGGTCTTTTTATATGCTTTAAGATCTGTCTTGCTCTCTATAAATTGGAAACTGGAAATGGAAAAGAAAGAATTATTTAGCTAAATAATGCTGATCTTTTTGTTTTTTGAGAAAAAAACTTTAATAGTTTAATTGTTGTACCATTTTGCATCGTTTAAGTGATCATAGAAAATTTCTGTATAAATCAGCTAAACTTCATATCATTTGGGCTTATATGTTGTTCCAACCATTATATTAATTAACGTTGACTTGTTTTTGTAACGAAAAGGAGTGGTTGATTTTATCCTTATGTTGTTTAGTTATTTGATTTATTTTAATTATTTTTAGTCGAAGCTTGTAATCATGATGTTAGGTTCATGCTGCTAATACCGTTAGATTTGTGGTTGGGTAGATTTAAGCATTTGGTCAATATTTTCATGTCATTTTCTTGAATGATTGAAGTGCTGATTGATTTATTCAACATTCATATGCTTGTTATTATTTTGGGGAAGTGATTTCTGATGACAGTAACTGAAAATTTTGTATGAAGAAAATGGAGAGGGAGAGGCTCGAGAAGCTGAAGAAGAAGGCTGAGAAAGAAAAGGCTAAGAAAGATAAGGAGGGCACTGATAAGGTATGGTGGATTCGCAGGATCTTACTTTATCCTTTTCTAATATTTGGAAAGTTGGGCATGATTTTACTGCCATTGGTTGTTGATAGATTCTTTCTTTCCTTTTTTGGTGCATCTATACTATTGTTGAAGAAGGTCTCTCTTGCATGTTGTTTGTCATTTTTGTGTTAGAACTTTCATATTGCAATTTGCCTCTTTGATCTTTAAGCATTTTACTCTCAAACTGAAAACTATCTCGTACTGGCTTTTAATAACTTGAGTTGTGATACTAAATTGATATATTTAGTTGTAGAGTTCTACTTATTGTTTACAGCATATGTGAGTTGTGCTTGTATTATTTTTCTTTAATCTACACCTTACGTGGCACAAATGTTTCAGTTTCGTGTTGTCTTTGTAGAATTATGAGTTAATTTGTCTCTGATCATGGACCAAA
This sequence comes from Dalechampia spathulata, assembly GCA_948192965.1. NCBI lineage: Eukaryota > Viridiplantae > Streptophyta > Magnoliopsida > Malpighiales > Euphorbiaceae > Dalechampia > Dalechampia spathulata. Next base: position 2,449 of record CANYBF010116270.1, read on the forward strand.
AATCTTAAAATTATTTGTTGCATGAAGGTCAAACTACAATTGCTGGAAATATGCACTAACAGCCTAGAAAAGAATTTCTGTTTATATAAATTTGATGAAAGGTAACTAAGAACTTGAATGAAATGACAGTATGATATATGAATTAAGCTTTGTCTACTTCTGTGTTTTCTTTTTTTGGTGGAATTGGGAACCGGTGTCCTATCTTTCACTATTATTAAGTGTTGATTGCAGTGCTGAGATTATTATATTAAATACCAGGTTATTGTGATTGTAAATGTAACGTACTAAAACCTATTGAGCTGCTGTTGCTTGTTTCTTCCCTCTTATCTCCTCTCTTATGAAATATAATAAAGGTGATAGTTATGCTGAAATAGTCGGGTGCTTGGTTTGTCTTATCGATTTTTGGGAGGATTTGCTCTTGCATATGCACCCTAATAAGCTCACAGTTGTCTACTTTTGTTGTTGATCATAATAATTATTTTTCTTAGTGAACTCAAAAGAATATAACTGTTGTTTTTATCTTGCTGGTCATGTTGCGTGGCTGTGTTGGGAAAAACTATTGGGGTTGTCGTTTCAGGACTAGCTGCAGCATTATTTTCTGAAAAAATTATGCATATTTTAGATTGTTGTGTTCCTACAGGACTCTTTGAACTTTAACTTGAGTTCAGAGCAATTTCAGATATTAGTGAATGACCTCACCTTTTTCTATACCATATGCTAACAGCGTGTATGCTATTATTGTCATGTGCTTTCTATTTCTCATTACTGGACTGGACGATTTTGCCATTGCAGTTTTGAATCTATTCCGAGCTTGTGCTCTCTTTTGTCACATGGCTGGCATAGATTCCCAACTGTAGTTCAAATGAAATAGTTATGTCAAATTGAATCCTAGCTATTGTAAAACGCATGTCCAAGTTGAAGATGTATGTTTGACCAATCCAACCATTGTTTGGGCTTTAGGTTTTCTCATAATATATGCAGACTTTTTTAATTATCTATGTGAGCTTTGAGAATTTCAGTCACTTTCTTATAGAAGTACCAACTAAATGCCCGTTGCCGTGGAATAATTTTTATGTTCTCCAGTGTCTGCAAAGCTTCCTCTTTTTGGATATGATTGGAAGATCTATATGAACCAGAACATATTACTTAAGTGATTAGAAGAGATATGGTATGCGAAAAATATTTTCTTATATAACCTTTTTCTTTTCCCTTTTATTGGTGGTAAAGAGGATGATTTTGAAGTGAGGCCTAGCTTTGATTGCTTTAAAAATTAATCTTGGTAGGTAACTTGAAATAATCAAAGTTCTTGAACATGCTCTGGTGGAGCTCATAGCTTGTGTTTTCTCTTTGACTTTGACATTGGACCAAATGACAATAAAACCCCAAATGTTCAAATATTTTTGCTACTTCGGCCAAAATGTTTTTAAAGGCTCAAGGTGCACTAAAGCATCAGAGGGTCTTCAAGCCTAGGCACAAGGCAAATGGGTGTGCTTGCAAAAATAAAATAAATAATTAAAAATTCTTTATGATAAAAATTTTATCCTTTCTAAACTATTTCTAAGTTATTTACTATTTCCAAGTTTATATTAAAAGGTATTTATGCTCATATGCCACACATTACCCAACTGAAGTTAATAGATTACAATATAACAATGAAATATTATTCTTAGTTCAAGTAAAATAATATTTAATATGAATGTAAGTATATGAACTCATGCATTTTCTTGTTTAAAACATTTATTTGAAAGCATTTTATATCAATATATCTTATGCCTAGGTTTATGTAAATTTTAATTTATACAAACGAATGCAAGAAGTTAAATAGTGAACAAAGAAATTTACAATATAATATCAATTATGTTACCATACATAGATTTATCTTCTTATAAAATAATAATTTAAATACAAATTGACATATTAGATAATATTCTATATTAATTATGTTCAGATAATTGTCAATTATCAATTTTAATTGTATTATCTGATAGGAGGGCAAAGTTTAGTGGTAGCATGAAAGCTTTTTGCAACCTCTTGTAATTGCACCTGCTCTTGTTTCAAATGGTTAGATTGTTCCATCCGTTGGGGCATTTGAAACGTCAGTTTCATTGACATAATTTTTTCCTGTTAGGCAGAAAAATGAAGAGAGCCACAAGGATTGAAGTCATCTGGTTGGCAAGGAGCATGCTGTTGTGGATACGATCAGCAGAAATAAAAATGTGACTTTTGGGAGACGTGGATTTTGTGTATATTGATTTTGCAAATGTTTATCAAGTTGTGAACATAACCCACATAACGTGTGCAAAGCTGTTTTGACCGTTAAGATGCCTCCCATCTAATCTTGAATCATATGGACTGCGGCTCATGCCTTTGCTACGTTCTCTTACCTTCCACTGATCATATTATGTTGACAGGTTGTTGAGCCACCTAAAATGGAAAAGATGAATGAATCCCATTTTCAATTTCTGCAAGCAGGAACAAGGATATTGCGTACCATGCGAGAGGAGATGTATGAATTTTGGTTTGATTGCCCAAGGATTGTGTTTCCGATCTAGAGTTGGGAATAATCTTTGAAGCTGAATTGGGTGACTTCCCATTTTGTCTTTTAAGATGTTGGGACAGCAATTGAGATTGATGATGAAGTATTTGCTCGCTGCGTAACACAAGGCATCCTGCAAGGAAGTTTAGAGACGATGGGTTTTGCTGCATGTCACGTTCAAATTTTAGCGCTGGGACTGTGTTCCAACGGAGCACTTCCATCGATCCTTATTCATTTCAAAGTATGCTTCTCGATGTTTAATTATTAATTTGATATATGAGTCGTATTCTACATAAATTTAAATCCCCATTACTTTTATCTTTCTTCACTCTAATGCTTCAAGGTACTCCTTCAAACATCTTTTTTTAGACTGCCGATGACCATCATCACCAGCTGTTGATCCATCAAATTATTTCTAGTTGTGTAGGGATGATATACTGCTTGATTAGAGGTTCTCATCTAAAGATCATCGAGTTGCTGCATCATAAGCATTTACTCCCATCATAATGTAACTCATTTAACAATGTGTGGATGAAGGTTTTGAAATGTAAATTACATAATATATTAAGTAAAAAATCAAAAAAAGTTAAATGCTTTTTTGATTTAACTGAATAAATTAATTTAATCTAAATTGTACTATTAATTTTAATAGTTGTTGAAATAATTAAATTAAGTAATAATCTAAGATATAAACACAGATGGAAGATGTAACGGTGCTTGCATGAACAATGTCGGAAATAATGCATGTGCATCGAATATAACATTACTTGAGACAGAATTTTATTGGATTGAATATTAAAATACTCGCATCATTTGTCAGTTGTACTGTAACCATGACAACACAAAGGTTGAAAGTGTGAAGTTCATTAATTTGGAAAGTAGGGACAACCATTCATAGCACAAGCAACCAAAAATGCAAAGAACATTATTCGTGAATAATTTTTTAAAGCTTAATAGTTTGAATTAATCCTCAATTATATCTAAAAGTACAGATTAAATATTAATATTTTTTTTTATTTGAACTTTAAAATTTTTAACCTAGTTTACGTTGATTCTTAATATTTTAAAATTAGCTTAATTTAACTTTTTTTCATTAAAAAAGTTACATTTTTTGTTAAAAAAGGGATAATCTCTATTTTTACCCCTTAACATCACATAAGTCTCTAATATTTTTGAGGTTTCAATTATATAAATTTAATTATATAATCCCATTATGTTAGCCCTTGTTAGTGATAAGAACTTAACTGATGTTATTTCTGTGTTAAACACAACTCTATAAAATTCTTAATTCTTCTATCAAAATTAAAATTAAAAGTTTCAAAACCTTAAAATTTTGAAATTGAAGGATATATTATGGAAAATTGGAAACTTGAAGGATTAATATCTTGCCTAGTATATATACAGTAATGATTGTTTTTTAATTGAAAAGAAAGAAGTTATGGCTTCTCTTACTACATTCAAATCCATGCTTGAAGTTAAAGATGACAGGTATATTACCAACTCTGCTTCTATCCAAAATCATCATGATATCGCCATTGTATTTTCTCCCAATCTTACTCATCTTGATAATCTTTTGCTTCATTCTATTGATTCCTCTTCTTCTAATTTTTCTAACTCTTTTCTTTTCTACAATCTCAACCCTTCTCAACTGCACTACTTTATGCAACCTAAGCCTTATTTATCTTCACGTCTTAATGTCGTTCCTCATACTAACCCTTTAGAGAATGGTTTTGATTTGACTAAAATTGGGTTTCTTGAAAACTATTCAACGACTACTACTACTAGTTCATTTGCACCATTAGCTCATGTGTTGTCTTTTGATTAATAATTTGTTGATTTGAGCACAAATAATCAGATTAGCAATTCTAATATTTGCTTTGATCCATCCTTTTCTACCATTCGTTTGCTTCCTTTACCGGATAATGCTTATGGTTTCACAAGATTTAGAGGTTTTGATGAGGGTTCAAAAAATTCATTGTTTTTGAATAGGTCTAAGTTACTAAGATCTCTTGAAACATTCTCCCTCATGGGTGTGCAACCTACTTTGTTTCAAAAGGGAGCAGCTTTCAGGAAGAATATAGGTGATATTGGTGAAAATTTAGGATTTTGAATCTTTTAATTTTGAAAGAAGAATTAGAGATTTTATGGAATTTAAAAAAGTTTATCATTGTAAAAAAGCTACAACATCATGTATTACCTTCCACATCAAATAATTTAACAAAGAAATAACCTTTGTTAAATCGTTATCATTAATAAGGGTTAATATAATGAAATTACATAATTTAAAAGGTATAATTGAGATATTGTAAACATGAGAGGTTAATGTGATTTTCGCTATAAAGTTTAGGAGTAAAAATAGACCTTATCCTTTCAAAAAATAAAAGATATACTATACCAGTTGACAGTAGATCCTAAACATTTTGAAACAATACCTTAAATCATTTATATTTATAAATTAATTGTTATATTATTTTCACTAATTAATAATAAAGTAATTTTTCAATAAGTACGAAAAATTAATTTATCATTAAAATTTTTTATTATATTATTAATTTATGATTATCTTCTGCTTTGTGATTGAATAATTTTTCAAAAGGCCATTCATTTTGCAGGACTAGTGCAGGGAAACAATAGGTGACGTGCAAAATTGAATCAAAAACATTAATCTAGAATTTTTGAGAGCTTTACCGATTTCTACGATACGCCTATAATAGTTATAGCTCATATTCATAAAATAGAAAGTCATTACATGCTAATTCTAATTGCATATATATATATATATATAAGACAATTAAACCTATTCAATGTGAAAGTTTAATTTATATATTTTTTTAATGCTAATTGTAAAATATAATCATACTTATAAGATTAAAAATATGTAAATGGCATCTTTCAAATATTCATTGATGAAATGCAAATGCAAATTAATAGAATGCTAAAAATCTGGCCGAATTTAAGTTTGATTGATTTGCAAGTGAACCCAAAAGTCTCTCTCACTACCAAATCAAGTATATAAGGCTCTTAAAATGCAATTTCAAATTAGGCAACACATATCAATGATATCCAATGTAACTTGTTATCTTTTAATCGAAAATTCCAATTTCATGTTGTTCCCTTAAATATTGTCTTCAAACTGCACTCAAAATTACCATAAATGAATAATTCTATTCATTATGAACTGTTAAAAGTATGGCAACTTATTGCAAGAACATCCTTGAAATCATCACTCTCTCTTCTTTTTACCATTTTTGAGTGAGAAGTATGAGATTTCAAGAGAAATTAACATGCTTGTTTCATTTAGAGTAAAGCAGACGAAACCAACAGCCTTCATTCTCTACGATTAAGTTAATATCATATTTATCCAAATCTCAAAAAAAATATAGAAATACAACTAACAATCTCTAGGTTTTAACTAACTAGAATATTTCTAACTGGTCATTTAATCATTTCAGATAAAAGAATATTCATAGTTTCAATCTTAATATTTTATTTTATTTTATTTTATTTTATTTTCTTAAAAAAACAGAAGATAAAATGTTCTCTTATTATATAGTTCATTGATCAGTATGTTCTATAAATAAAGAAAACATTTCATTAGCTTTTATCTCATGTGAAAGGGAATATGATATCTTAGTGTTCTATAAAATATGCCCACAAATTGAAAAGGCAGGAAAGCTTTATTTGATTTTTTGCCATTTTTATAAACATAAGAATCCTCTTTTACTGATTTGCATTTATGTTAGAGATTTGAAGTATCAGTAAGGCATCCTATTAAAACTCATAAAAGTATGCCAGATGGCATCAGGCATCAGTCTGCTCTTTTTTAAGTTACAAGTATTCTTTCTAAAAGAATAGGTGTATACTATGCAATGAATAGTGTACGTTTCACTCATGTGAGGAGCTTTTTATTTATTATTTATTTTTAATAACATGTGATATAAATTCGTAAACATAAAGAAAATTAAATTAATGGATGAAATGATAGTATTCATTTTTAGTTTTTAAGTAATTCTAATCAATTTCATTAAAATTGATAAATTTCAAAAAATTCATCCTTACTAAAAATATATTGAGTAAATGAAAGTCATTATTAATATGATAACTAGTTTTGTAAAATAAAAAAAATGAAATGATTTGAATGATTGATTTTATCATAATTTCTATGCTTAAATCAATATTGATTACATCATAATTAAAAAAAATTATACATGATAGAGATATATATAAGTAAGATTAGAAATTCATAATTAAATAAAAATTTAATTATTATGTTCAATTCTTTCAAGTTACAAATGTGACAACTAATCTAGCTTGTGACTTGTTTTGTTTCTTGTTTTGTTTCTGATAGTTATTTTTCTAGACATCACAAAAATTAGTGTACTTTGAACGAATATCTTATAAAATAAGATAATTATTTTTAATTAAAATATTAATTTTATATTTGTATTATAATTATCATTATTTTTTAAAATTTTTTTTAACTTTTTAATTTTTATCAAGAGTATAAATATAGAAAATGAAGAGTAAACTAAATATTATTTAATAGATCATATTAAATACAATTAAATATAAGAAAATGAAGAGTTAAAATAATCATGATTAAACTCTAATTAGTCATAATAAATGTATTAAAAATTATTGAATTACTTATCAACATGATTAATTAAAAAAGAAAAATTATTTATAAATAACATGAATAAATACCAATGAAAAACTATTCATAAATAATGTTATTAAGTATATTCCTTTGAAATTCATAAGTAAATAATTAATCATTTTATGTGCATGTAAAAATAAAATAATGTATTGTATTTATTTATCAATGATAATCTAGATCTCTTTCTTCATGTCCACATTTTAATAATTCACCAAAAAGAAAATATGAGTGCAAGAAAAAAGAATAATAATACACATATGATAAATTTTTATTGTTAGCAATGCAAATATTCATTGCATCAAAATTGCAAAAACAATATTGAAAGTGGAAAATGTAGTAATATTTTTGATATTACGAGTTTCTCATATTCTAATCCTAACATTCAAGTCCACAAAATGAATTAAGAAGTAATAAATATAATATAGATGAAGAATTTAAAAGGTCAACCTATCATAAATTAATATTGAATTTTGGAATTGTTTACTGACATTTCATTTATATATAAATTCACAAGTGGCTATTGAACCATTTAATAATCACTATATAAGGCATGACATGCTCTCACAATATGCTTAACAGGTTCTACTCCGATGTTGGAATCCGCTAAACATATTACAAGGGATGTTAAAAATCAATTATCAATCCCTTTTATAAGTTAAAAGTATTGAGAAATAACATTAAAATCGTTAGTAAAATATAGCGGTATAAAAATTTAGACCGTATTTTTGATCATGAAAATGAGAGAATTTTAAACTTTTACTGTCATTTAAATAAAAGCTATCGAAAGGAAGTTCCATTAAAGCCAACCAAATTCTCGCCTAAGTAAATAGTTTTAAGGTGACATCGTTTAAAACCCAAATATGTCTATGATTATGCATGTACTATATAAATGTGATGAGTATGTAACATTATACTTTGTCTTTAAGTCTTATCGTAGTTGCATCCTTACATCATAATTAATATAAACACACATACTGAAGTAACTACATAATCATTCTCCTCCAATGACTTTGGCTTGCCAGTTGTAAATCTCGCTTAACCTCTACTTCTATCACCTCTCTGATCTATGTGCAATAAAATGAACGCTGAGTATAAACTCAGTGGTGCACAATAAACGAAAATAGAATTTATGATATGATATGAACATCATAAAAAGCAAGATCAACTACCTTTTACGCTGAATAAATAGAGATTAATTAATAAAACAACCTCTTCTTTTCTTTTTTTATAAAGTACAGTGATTGTACATCATATTAAAAACAATATTATCATTTAAAATAACATTTGATAAGATATAAAACATATAAACCGTTATATGAAAAACAGAATCAAATCATATAATCTCAATTATAATCATATCATTATCATTGTCTGACACATCCTCTATCTCTGTCATAAGTTATAGGAAACTTGTAATCCGAATGAGAGATGAGTCTCAATCCTACCCTGAAGGTGACTAATCACATCCGTCTGGATCACAAGTTACAGGAATGAATCACTATAACCCAGATGGGAGATAGGTCTCAATCCCATTCTTAGGCGATCATATAGTATAGTGTGCATACCTCTCATTGGGGAGGGATCAAATATCTCAACCTCTGACCTAATGAGGAATATCTCATCATCATCTGTCTGTCTCACTATAATATGTCTGTTACTGGTTATGAACAAATATTCTCTTTTCAAAAACATTTTATCAAATCAAAGTCAAATCAAATAAAATCATAAAGCGTCAAATCAAATAAAATCATAAAGCATCAAATCAAATAAAATCATAAAGCATCAACTCAAAGTCAATCATTCAAATAAAACACATTTTCATATTAAAGAATCCATAAGCAATATGTACGTTAACTCTATAATCAATTATAGAAAATAGATAATTAAATAGTTATTTCAAATAAAATCATTTTTAAAACAAATACATTTTATATTTATTATACATGCACCTTTAATGGGATTTCCTTTCCACTTCCTTTTGTTTCTCCACTTCACTTCTTTTATCACCGTTAACTATAACAACAAAATATGGCAGTGCTATTAGAATAAACTTTATAACCTAACTTTTTTAACTACTATAAAAACTACAAAGTAATTAGAGTCCTACTTCCATTCATCATACTAAAGTAAATCTCTATTTAAATCATCCTTAAACACCTTCTTCACCTTATTTAAATACTTATCCAAATTACAGAATTCTGATGGAATTTCGCCAGAATTCCATCTATAATTCGGATATCCTAAAATCACATCTTCTAATTCTACAAATCCACTTACTAAAAACACAATTGCCTTCCTCCAACATATCATTTCCATATCCTCAATTCACATTTTAACATAATTTACAATATATAATACAAAAATCTCAAATTAAAACATAATATACAACCATTTTCTCCTCCAATATCCAATCCACCTAACATTTTACTCATTACTCATCAAATATCATACATTCTCAATCATTAAAACACATTTCCATCATCACACCCATTCAAACAAGATAAATTCCATAAAAACCTATAATAGCTAAGAATTTCCATCTTAATTAATATTGGTTTTTCTTGAATTTTATTCTCTTCTAGAGCTTTAAATCATCATTTTTCATTCTGATTTACATTAATACACATTCATTTCACATCAAACCCTTCACATACTTGCAAACCCCTTTTTGGTCGAATATATTAGTATATATTTTCTTCATTTCACTTTCTTTCTTTCATGTTTCTTATTAAAATCATCAATTTTAACAAATTTTCTTCCATTATCCTTCATTTAATCAAACTAAATTGCATTTTCATAAGGAAACTATATTTGGTCAAATTCTTCATTCATCATAAGAGCCATTTCACATCATTTTAATTCAAACCAAAGCTTAATTCATAGTAAACACATGTTATTCTATCATATTTCATCATTAAATCAACTTAAATATATCTTAATCAAGAAATCCCCAAAAATCCCTAATCTTTCACTTACTTCCACCAACTTATTCTTCAATTTTCCTAAGGTAAAACTTATACCTAATAATGGAGAATTGAAAATTACTACTTTTTTTTTATGAAAATCTTTAAAAAATTTCTTGAAAAATGGTTAAGAAATTACCTTAGAAAGTGATTTTCTTCTTCTTCTTCTTCCTTCCAAAGAATTTGATTTTTTCTCCCTGTTTTCCTCTTTTTCCTTACTTAATTTAATAAATATAAGACTTATAATTAAATTAGATATGTGTCCTTTATAAAAGTACCACTTTGGCCCTTAGATATTTGGAAACTTATACTTTGAGTCCTTAAACTTTCAATTTTACCACATAGGTCCTTCCATAAACCTTGAATCATTATAAATCAATCCCTCAACTTTAAATATTAGCAATTTAGTCTTTAAAATTGGAATTTTCAAGATTACCCTTACCCATTTTCCAAAATTCCCAACTTACCCTTAAACAATTTCATTAATACCATTTATGTCCTTTTCAATAACCTTAACTATATTTCAATACCGAACACTTCCTATTAGCACAATAGGCTCCCTATTCTACTCCGATCATGATTCTATAACGTAAATCATCCAAAACAGTTTACGCGATTGAAAATCATGCACTTCCTAGGGAGGTCACCCATCCTCCTATTTCAAGCACATTTAATTTTAATATTTTTAATTCGTATATTTAACTTAATTTCTATCCTAAATATTATTCTATCCTACCATACTTTTTGACCCGAATACGTTCTATTTAGTCTCTGTAATTAACCTGATTATGCTTATGTAACTTAACATAGACTTAAGTTCATGTTTCCTCAAAATTATGTCTTATGCCATTAGTACATTATTTAGGACTTATACACATATTCTACTAAATCTTATTTACGAGTGTAATAAAAGGCATATAACTAAACATCAATAAAATGTATAATTATTTTTAATAATCTTGAAAACTTTTATTTAAATATCAAATAAAATATGTAAAGAATATTAAAGGTGAATCAATCTTAATTTATGAGACTACAATTATGAGATGTTGAGAATTTGAAAATAAAAAGGTGAATAAATAAATGTTAAAGAAAATGTATAGTTATATTTTAATAACTTTTTATCTAACTAATATTTTTATCTTTGAAACCAAAGAATTTATTAACCTTGCTACATAGACATTTTATGTACTAAGAGCATGTTATGTAAGTATTATAATACCAATACTAATACAAATATAAAAGTAATGAAAACATTATCAAATTTATAAATATAAAATTAGAGATATATAAATACTTATTAAGGGGTATGTAGACCTTGACTTTTCACCCATACACTGCAACTTTGAGTTTTCTTTAATTTGGTTTGGTGTAGGTCCTTGATATTGATCTTGATTTGCATACATGTCTTTTAGCCTCCTACGAGTACTCTGGATATGCGAAACACATTACAATTTGCTTATGAAAGGCAAAGCACACAACATGCATTTCTTGATGTATGGAGCACATAATGCTACATGTTACACACATGTAGTTGAGATGCATATGGTGCATGACCTTTTTCCATGCAAATGTAATATGCCCCATATATCACCATGCCTTTTTGCAATGAATGAGGAATAAAGAGTATAGGGTGTATATCCCTAGGGACTCTGAATGTGGGGCACATATAGCTCTTAAAACCTTATATACAGAGCATATTCTGCTATATGTTATGCATATAGCACATTTTTGCATTATATGCTGTGCATGCCACTTTTAAAATTCACAGAATCCCATATTACTAGCTTATTTTTGGTAACACATAAACCACATTTATAAATATGGCTTATGTATTTGTAAGAAGGAGGTTCAAAATTCATTAATTGAGGGCAAACTTTGCCAAAATCATAGCATACTTAATTAAGTCCTAATTAGGATTAGACACTAATTAATCCTCACTTAAATTCTTTAAACTCATTTGAAATTAAGATTAAAGCCCAATCCTACTTGGTGAGTATTAGAATGCTTCTTCCTCTCTCTTTTTTCTCGATTTTCTTAATGGGTTTGTGATTTTGCATTGATTGGCTTCAATCATGAATGTAACAGTAGTATTGTTAGCTTTCTCATAGCTAGAATGATATATAACAGTCACATGTTTGCTTGGATTTATGATTCCTTTTGTGTTTTTGCTTAAAACTTCATTTTATTTTTATTTCACTCGCTATGTGTGACATACATCTAACTATATGTTGCACACATCACCTTATGCATATAGCCCTGATTTGTAGTACATATGATGCATATCATGCTATATGTTATGCACATAGTTGCTAGATTTTCATAATATTATGATTTCTCATCTATTTTCACTCGTTTTTCAATGCTAATTGAAGTTTTTAGTAGCATTAAAGATTTCATAGTAACTCTAATGATCTGAATTCATCCAACATTATTTTCATTCAAATTAATTTTGGCTTTAAAATTAATTTCCAAGTTAAAAGCTTTTTTAATTTGATGTTTATTGAAATTTATATGATTAGACTTAAATTGGATGTGCATTTCATCTCTAATTGATGTTTGAATGATATAGAGTCCTCCAATTTCATTTTCATGATCAATTTATGTTGATTTTGCCATTAAATCAATTAATTTGTTTGATTTCTCAATTAAATGCTATTTAATTTTATTTTATTTATCACTTGACATGATTGACTTCATTGGATGTTGACTTACTTCTAAGTGATGTTACATGTGATCTTAGAATCTTTTAATTATGTTCTTAATTAATTTTTCTTAAAATTAATTATTTTAATGATTTTCATAATCCGTCTCATGTTTATTATTACTTTTTCATGAGTGTTGTTATTACATTCATTAGACTTTGGCCCTTGATTCATACTTTCATATAATATTGGATTGGTCAATCATGTCCCACATCTCATTTTATTGCCTAATATTATTTGCTTGTTTGCATTTTCTCATTTGTGCATTTTGGCTCCTGCTGTTCGAGGTCATTTTCCCAAGTGGAGGAGATGTTACTTAACATCTCAAATTTTTTATATCATTGAAGATCCTTTGTAATAGAATAATCCTCGATTAGATTTTTCCTTTTACGTATATGATTAGCCTTATTTCATCGTATATCTCATTATCTCTCTTGTTCCCTTTCTCTAGGCCATTATTATTTCTTTTGGCTGCTATATCTCATTTCATTGCTATACTTTATTACGCTACTATACCTATTTTATCATTGGTATATAATGTATGTTATGTTATGTTATGTCATTTTTCACATACCATGTCTATGCCATACCATTCTTCACATATCATGTCTATGACATGTCATTCTTCATATGTTATACCTATGCCATGTCATTCTTCATATTCCATGCCTATACCATGTCATTCTTTACATGCTATGCCTATGCTATGTCATTCTTCACATGCTATATCTATGTCATGCCATCTTTCACATGTAATGCTTATACCATGATACATCTGTTATGATTATTACTGTTCTACATCGTGTGTGTGCTTTATTTCATGCTTATAAATGGTCATATGCTTAGGACAATTAGCTCAACTAAAATGGTAAAATCAAACTTCAAACTCTAAGAAAATAAATTTTCACCATTCAAACCCATCTCCAAAGGGTTTAACTTAGCACTCATATTATAGGTCAGTTGAACCAATTCTAAAACCATCAAATGATGAATCCATCTTGCAACCTTCATTGGATCCATCTTATTCTATGAGGTAGCCCCTTGAGAAGATTACACTTTTACTCCAACCGGGCTTTGAGTGCCATCTGTTGCAAGCCTCACTCTGGATCGTAGTGAAAGCCCCACCTACAAGGTAAATATTTGAATATCTCTTTTTCACTTCTCCATTCTAACAATTTTTAAATGTCTAATATTTTTCATGCATCCAATAACATTTACACAAAAAAATAAATATATAAATGCTAAAAATTAGAATATTTTAATAGTTAACTATAGACGTACTTGTTAAAACTCTATTATCATAAATGCAAGTGTGTACCAAATCGAGGGTAATAAATTCAAATTTATTTATTTTCAATTTTCAATACCTTTTTCCAAGTTTATGTATAACAGTAAAAAATATGAATATTATTTTTAATTCATTTGATAATAGTTGATAGTGGCATAAATTTTTTATCACATCCAAATGATGAAACATGCTCCCGTAGTATGATTAATAAAAATCATAACTTATGAATTTACTAATCACTCTACAAAGGATTTGTGAATTTTTTTTATAGGTCACACACTATGTAATTATAACCCTATTAATAACAAGCACAAAATATTTTTACTACCCATAATAATAAAATGATAGTTACATGTTCAAAAACATTAGCTAAGAATACGTTATACCATCAAAAGTGTATTTCGAGAGCTGTATAAATCTCAGACTATCCTGACCGCACTAGTGTCTCGCTGATCCAATCGTCTCTCAAAACTACCCTGATCTGCGTTCATCAAATAATAAGTACTAAGTATAAACCTTAATAGTGCTTCAAGTTTATTGTACTATGAATAAAATTCAATCATCTAGTTATGATATAATATAAATAATAAATAAATCAATTAGAGAAACTCCAAATAATTAATCATAATAAGCATAGCAATAATTGAAATCATCCTATAAATATTTGATTACTTTGATACTGATAAATAATAAATTCTAGTAACTATCTATGTAAACAAATTAACTTTCCTGAAGATCAATCAAAATATCTCTTTGCTAGTCAGTATAATAGTAATAATAAAACCATCTCACCAATATTAGGTTATTATAATAATAAATAATACATTTCCATCATCACTTCTGTATACTCATCAACTTTCCCATAAATTGATTATAATTTTGCTCTATCAATCAATAATAGCTGTAATATGCTTGGCATCAACAAATGCAATTTAAAAGTGCATTCCTCTTTTCATATAAAAATGATATGCCATAATGATAATGAATGCATATGTATAATGCATTTCTCTTTTTTGTGAATTTATTATTTCTCTGTGATCATAATAATTTCTGTCTCTAATTGTGCACAATCTGTACTAGACATATTTTTGATAATCTTTTTTTCTCTAGTACCTCTATATTCTTTGTATATATATATTTTTTGTTCTATATTTGTAACTGTATCTGTATCTATATCTGTATTAATACCAGCCTTTTATCATCCTATATATATTTATATATATAATTGTACCTCCTTTGTTCTTCCGTAATGTTATGCTAATGTTGTATGATGCATCATTTTATTATGTATGGAACTATGTGATGTCGGTATAGCTGTAAGTATTAACATCTCAAATACATCAATACATGGCAAATCCAACATCAATATAAAATAATTAAATATTCTTAACACTTTGCATTATGAAGCTTAAATCAATAATAAAGGCACAAACATAACCCATGTTATTTATCACTAGTTTATGATACAACTATAGATCACTAATAGTTCTTAATGCCCAAGTAAATAACTTCCATTCTAATTTAAAATATCAAACCATACAAGCATATCAACTTGTACACTCATCAGACGTTCCTTACCTGTCTTAGTTATAATTAGCTTGCTCTTCAAGCAACCTTCATTTCTTAAATAAGATCATCAATAATTTAATAGCTAATAGTGAAAGCAGTACCCAATAATTTTCTTTATTATTGTTCATTTACCCTTAAATAGGTTATTCGCCACCAAAAATAAAATAAAATATTATAAATAATATCAAATATTATTTGATAATATTTCATAACATCTTCTACTTTCAACTCAAACTTTCCTTATTTATGTATGACCTCTTGGGCTTTTAACATGTTGGCAATATATCATAAATATCATTGAATCTCATCAAATGATATTATTGTATGTAAGTCAAGAACAGTGACTAGTCATACATCAGAACTACTCAAATGTTAAGAAGTCAATAATTTGACTACAACCCTTCCATATTAGTTACCATTACAATAAACTTCTTTCACCTTTCACTATCTCTCTTAGGTTTGAGTATGGATTACTGCCAATTTAGTGCATGATCAAGTAATATTAGATTATGCCCTAAACTTGAATCTCCATGCATCATAATCTTTATTCCTAAAATGCCCTTTATGAATCTTATTCATAAATTGATGTTTTTACTCTGGCCAGAGATTCTTTAATAAAAGATTATTACATGGACTATGAGATTTAACCCTTATTTAAAATCTAAGTGGTGAATCCTCCATCAATATACAACTATCTTCAACTACTTCATACTATACCTAACTTCTATATAATAGATTCATCTTATTTATATGGTCAACGAGTGGACTTCATAATTAAAGGATGACATGAACTTGAGGGATAATAGTGTTGGAATTTTCAATGCACAAATGGGAGAAAATAGTGTATCAACTATGATACTTGAAAGGGGAGTGGAGCACATGTAATAACAAATAATACTTTATTCAACACACATGTTGCTAGTATAGAAGTAAATAGATACATATTTAGTACCCATCTCATAGGTGTGTATATGACATGAATATGGTGATAATAATTAAGTGAATGGTTATGTTCTCTTAGGGGAAAGCAAAAGCAAATAATTAGAAAATAAATTACATACTTCACATACATATGAATGAATATTGATTGAAGTATAAGTATGATAATTATTGGTAATTTAAGGAATGGAATATAAAGATATACTTGTACAAGCTATTATTTGGTGATAAATATAAGACAGAATTAAATAAGGATATATATACATTTATTATTTACCTTATTAAACTATAGATTGTAAGAACTAAAGGATATCTACTTATATATGTGTAAATTGAAAATATTTATATGGTTCATATAATTGAAACATCAAGGAATTTATTATTAACAGGTGAAGAAGATAGGAGGGTCGCTACTCTTATTTCACATACCGATAAAGGCAAAGCTAAAACAAGCTTATGTTTAATATTAATTAGTTGTAAATAAAATTCACATGCAAAGATTATATGTTTATTAATTACAAATATATTATTGTATAATGGTGGGGATGTTTGATTATTATTTATTTATTTTGATACTAAATATATAAATATACCTTGAAATGTTATTGTTCCATGGTAAATTCAATATTATGTAAATGCATACATGACATTGTACATATATATATGTATACATACATATATATATGTATGTATATATATATATATATATATATATATATACATACATATATATATATATATATATGTATCTATATATATATACATACATACATATATATATATATATGTATCTATATATATATACATACATACATATATATATATATGTATGTATGTATATATATATATATATATACATATATATATATATATATAGGGTGATATAAGGGTTAATATTGAAAATATACCGAGTATAGATTATGCACAATCAAATATAGAAACTAATATGATCACAGGAAAATGATGAAATTACAGAGAATAGATGAATACTATTCATCTTTGCATTCATTGACACAAAGCATATCATTGTTATTTTATTCATTTATAGAGTGATAATATGGTTGATCTATGAAAGTGATATATGATATAAAGGGCTAATCATAGAAAATTATTATGATGATAATTCATTATTGATTTTATAATTTTACTCGTTTCCATATTTATTATCATAAATCATTATGTTTATTCATTAGATTGTTTTATTAATTATTTATATTTATTAGAAAAAGATAATTAAATTTTATTTATAGTACAATTATTATTAGATATCACTGAGTTTTATACTCAGCATTTATCATTTGATGAACGCAAGTCAAGGTAGTTCAGAAGGGCATCCGAATCAATAAGGCACCAGTGCAGTCAAGATATTTTGAGCCTTGTATGACCCTCAAAATCATTTTAGATAGTATAATATATTCCTAGTGGATGTTTTTGTAATGCAAAAATCATTACACAGTTTATTGGCAGTAAAATATTTTATGCTTCTATAATAACATGTGTTAAAATTATCATATGAGTGGCTAATTAAAATTATATGAATAATATATAGAAAATAATTATTCAATGATATACCATAAATTGTATATGGATATTTTATACGAGCAGGTGATAGAATAAAACCATAAGTTATAATGGTTACAAATACAGGCTGAATATATTATGTTAAAGTAAAAAAAATATTTTACAGATCCTTTGTAGAATGATTAATAAATTTCTAACTATGTGGTCTTTATTAATTGATTTACAGGAGCATATTTTTACCGATCGAGTATAACACTTTCTCATGATAAAGTTTATAATAATTTCCACTTCATTTAAATCTTCATTCATTTTAAAAGGAAATTGTATGTTCAAGCCTTTATTACTTATTATTGAGAAACAAATAAGAACACAAAAATATAAAGTGTACTCTCTAAAATATTCTCTAATTACCATTCTCATCCCTAAGAAAAGAGAAATTGATATATTTATTGTTAGAGCCAAGATTTAAATGTGTGTATCACATGTGAGTCAATGTAAGTTATTTGCCATTTTAAAGTATATTTTTATAAGTGGTACGAGCGTACCTATTTTGGTACGAGCATACCAAATTGCTTTATTATATGGTACAGGCATATGACTAACCGTACCAAGTTAGTTTTGTTTCCTTAAGTTTGGTACGAGCGTACCATTGCTCGCAGGAATTCGGTTGATCAGTAAAATTGTTTTGGTGCAGGCATACTATTGGTTGGTACGATCGTATGGTTGCTTGCAGGAAAATTGTTTGTCAGGAAAACCGTTTTGGTATGAGCGTACCAATATGTGGTACGACCATACCTAATTTTCCTCTCATTTTCAAATATGGTTTTTTAAGTTGGTACGGGCGTACCAAGTTTGGTATGACCATACGCAACTTTCCATAAAGGTTTTAAACCCTTTTTAATGGCTTTAATTCACAAGAGAACACACACTACTTTCAATCTAATAGCTAGTTTTACAGAGAAAAGTTTCCTTTGAGCTGCAATCTTCAACAACAAGTAAGTTCACTTGTGTTATTGTAATTAAAACATTGTTAACTCTCTTTTCACTGTATTCCCATAACCTAAGTGTTAGGTTTTATATTTGTGGGTTGGTGTGTGATTAATGCTTGGGGTATTAAGTTGTAATTGAGAGTTGAATTGCTATGAGATTGCGATTCTTGTAAAGGTTTGAGTGTGATCCTGAAAACACTGAGGTTAGGATTCAATTGAGGAATCCTTTGTTGTATTGATTGTATTTTTGATTTGATTAATGGAACCCTAAGTGAAAGACTTAGGAGAAGTGGATGTAGGTAAGAGTTAGTGCTGAACCACTATATATTACACATGTTGCCAATGCTACAGGGATTTCATTTATAATAATATTATAAGAGTCAACTCCTATTTATAATTATAATTTAACTTTAAAATCATCAACTCATTCATTAAATGATTGCTTCCTTCTATTATAGTGTAATATGGACATGTCTTAGTACTTATGCCACTATTCTTATATATTACTCATTTACTTCACAAGCATGGGCTAAAACATGGGTGTGCTTCATCATATCATAACATTGAGTAGGGAATAGAACTCTAAAGGATATAAAAACACCACTTTTTAGATTCTTTTTATGAACTTTACCTTATAACAATACCTAAAACAAATATAAAGATTTCTAACTCTTTTCCTTATATAAAAACCATTTTTATCATAAAAACCTAGAAAATTATATAAATAAAATTTGTAGGTTTTAGCACTTATCATTATACTTAGAAGTTTACATATTTGTTTTGAAACATTGAATGATATGTTGGAATCGTACATATTTCTTCATGTTATGCTCAGTCATGAAATACTTTAGTTTGTATTCATTAAATTCATTCATTTATAAAATTACAATTTAGAGAAAGGATTACTTAGAAAATAAAATGGTATAAAAATCACTTTCTACTAAATGAATGTCAATGTATCTTACATTAACTTTGGGATATACCTTTGAATATAGCTTAGAAGTTTGTGAGGTTAATTTTATTTACAATAGAATATGAGTATTATACTTTCATTCTTCTTTTAGATAAAAGCATTAGTTACCCCAAATAATATGTCAATAAACTTTTTTAAAATTAAAATCTCAAGCTCGAAATAAAAGATTTACCATTTCCATAAAAAAATTATCAATTATATTCCAAACATCAAATTGAAATTATTCATATGCCTAAAATTTTTTCATATATGCTATAGTTTAGGTATTATGCTTGAAATTACAATTTTATCTAGATTTCTATATGACCAAGGTTTAACATGTATTTTATTTATTTATTAAACAAGGTTTTAATTATTAAAAAATCATTTTTAATTTAAATTAGTAATTAGTTGTAAAGTCGTTAAAATATCGTTATTTACTTTTATCTTAATAAATATGTTGTCATACATTTTTTTGTAAAGCATTATTATCTTTTGTAAACATTTTTAGTGCATCATATTTGTAATTTATATTTTTTTTAACTTATAATTCTTCTTTGAAAAATTTATTTCAAAATATAAATTTTAAACACACTAGATAAAAAAATGAAAAACCTAATAATCATGATAAATGAAATCAAGCTTGTACCAAAGAAGCAAGATAAAAAAAAATAAAAATATATATAAAGACCTCATTTATTTTAAAAGAATCATAAAATCCTCTAGTGGAGAAAATTTAAAAAAAACATAAATATATAAAAAGAGTAAATGAAAAATGAAAAAAATAAAATAAAATGACATATTTAGTAAAAGTAAATGAAAAAATTAAGTAGAAAAGAAAAAAATAATTTAATAATGAAAAACCAAATTGAAAAAATAAAAAAAATAAATGATAAATAAATGTAAGATAAAAATGAAAAATAACATAATTCAATATACGTAACAGTTTTATAAATGAGAGTTTGTGCTATAAGTGAAAATGTATACATTTTTCATCCTTGTCTTATGATATTTAATATTAATTTACTACTTTCACATTCGATTTATCATAAATTTCATTTTTATGCACTTTTGTACTTAGTATAGTTTATTGAATATTTTAATATTTTCATTGCATTTTATATTAATTTATGTATATTTTTATTTAAAATTATTAATCCTTGAATTTAATATTTTTTACAATATATTTATTAATTCTTAACTTATAATTTTATATTACATGCATTAATTTTTAAGAAAGAAAGTATTAATCACTTAAAAATGTGACATGCAAAATAGTTGATGAATAGGTAATGAAATGTATTAATATTTTTGACATGTTAAATGACAGATTTATCTCTTAAAAAATTATTAGTGTTGTAGTGAACTTTTAAAGCTTTCGTATGCATTAACAATTATGCAAATTAAAGTTGTGTAGCATGAGATATGTTAAAAATAAGTTTGTGTAAAACTAGAAATTTCATTTCAAGCTCAACTAGACTTAAGTTAAGTATAACATGAGTCAAGTTGACTTTCATTCAATATTTTTATATGATTTTACTCACCAAATCTAAACCCTTCCATCCAAAATCAAGGGTCATAATTGAAAGGCTTGTTTTAGGATATTAAAACATATAAATAAATCACTTATTTTTAGGTCGTAAACATCCATCAATCATCCCACATTCATCTAATTCATCCATTTTTTTTCACTTCATGTTTTTTTCCTTTTTAACATCTTCATATTATCTTTTAATTTCTTAACTTATTGCTAGGTATTTAACTATAGATTTTCTCTAATATTTTCATCACTACCATAATTTAAGCAACTCTAGCAAGGATTAAAGAATTATATGATTCAAAATTAAAGTTTTGGGAAGGAGAAAAATCAAGAAGGAGATTGAAAGTCATAATCTACAAGGCTTTATTTTCAATTTTCTCTTTACTTTTTACTTACAAAATTAATGTTTCAATGTTTTTAAATGTATTAGTGATGATAAATCATGAGTAGTGAAATATTAATGATTGAATATTTTACTTTGGATTTACTTTTATTGTTTCTAGTGATGATATCTTATTTTGATGGTTGTATACATTAGATTTTTTCATAAATAATATGTTTAATACCAAATGATGATTTTATGGTTTATGGACTTTAGATCATGATTATATCCATCTCTAAAAAATTTTATTTAGAAATGACTTAACTAGGTTTTTAGGTCACACTAAGGGCCAATTTTGGGAATTAGATCCCATCACTTCTAACTCTAAAGTTTATGTTGTTCTAATAGGATGAGCTTATGATTTTAGTTCTCTTAGTTTAATTAATTATTTGATTCAAACTTCTGATGATCTATGGTTTGTAAAATCAAGATCCTTTAGTTTAAACCCTTGGTTTAGAGAATGTTATAAGCATACTAACTTCTAGGCCAAGCTAGCTCTGAAACCTAGGTTCTTAAGCTAGGTTCTTAAGCTACGTTAGCTCTTAAACCAAACAAAGTTTTTGGGTTAGGCTAGCTCTTAGGCCATAGTAGGTTCCTAGGATAAGCTAGTTTCTAACCCAAGCTAACTTTTAGATCATACCAAGCTTGTATAAACTAGATCAATGAACCATGCCTTGCTTCATAATTTAAACTTAAGATATGAACTAAATTGCTATAATTTACCATAGTTTAGTTCACCTAAATTAGTTGAAGCTAACATAATTTTTAATAAATAAAGCCTTTAAGCATATATTTTATTAGCAAGAATAATCTATTATTAAAAATAAAAATTTATCTATTTTTCTTTCCTCTCTATAAAAACTCATTGAGGCAATTTTCATTTATTTTCACTAAACCTCATTCAAAATTTATTTTTTCTTCATCAATTAATTAAATCAACTTAGAGTTCCATCAACTAAATTCAAACTCACAATTAAAAAATAATGAGTGTCACATCCACATTGTTGGCATTTTTACACGTTTGCATTTCATGCATGAGAATGAATGGAATTTCATAAGATATAGACTTCAACATGAAAAGAGGTGAAAGAGGTAAACGAAGAGTTTACCGTGATGAAAATAGAGTAT